>VXBP01009891.1:0-33572 GCA_013400115.1 Rhinopomastus cyanomelas | reverse complement strand
AGAATGCTATCAGGTTAGTCAAGCAGGACTTCCCCTTTATAAATCCGTGCTGACTACTCCTGATAACCTTCTTCTCTTCCAAGTGCCTTGAGATGCCCTCCAGCAGGAGCCACTCCATCATTTTTCCAGGGATGGAGGTGAGGCTCCATCCTGGAGCCTCAGGTTGATGAACCTTCTCTGCTCCTGCTGGTACCAGCTGTCCCTTGTCCTACCATTGGATACTACTGAGAAGAGCCTGGCTTCATCCTCCTGACACTGGCCCTTTACCTCTTTATAAATATTATTGAGGTCACCCCTCAGTCTCCTCTTCTCCAAGCTCAAGAGACCCAGCTCCCTCAGCCTTTCCACATAAGGGAGATGCTGTACTCCCTTAACTATCCTCGTGTCTCTGTGCTGGACTCTGTCAAGCCACTCCCTGCCTTTCTGGAACTGAGTCCCAGAGCTGGACACAGTATTCCAGATGCAGCCTCACCAGGACAGAGTAGAAAGGAAGGATGTTCAGCATCTGGATGCTCAGAGGGTGAAAGCTGCTCCCCTCCAGCTCATGGGGTGATGTGTGTGGCTGGGGAGCAGTGCTGGGAGCTGGGATGCTGGACAGGCAGCAGAGCATCCTCCTCCTCCCAAGGAGCACGGGTTGATGCGCAGCCCGGCTTGAAGATGCTGTCAAGTTGCTTTTCATGAAGGAAGGCAAAGGCCGCTGCCTCCGTGTTTGCACATGGAGGGGGAAGAAAAAAGCCCAAGCAACCCGTTGCAAAAGAGCTGCCTGGAAATTGCACTCTCGAGGGGAAGGCTGGGTTATTTACATTTTTAAATATGTATGTAATTGGGGCGAAGGGGAAAGCGCTTTCTGCCGCCTGTGAAACCAGCAACTTTCTTTCTCACGGAGTTAGCACTTAAAAACTGCTTTGCTCATTGAAACAGAGGCCCTGCCTGGGTTTTTCCTTTCTTTTTTTCCCCTGATTTCCAGGGAGAGATTGTACCTTGCCCTTGATTTACTGCAGCTTGAATGATAATTAATAATTCCTTGGACTTCCTGGCGCTAACCAGGGCAACAAGTGCTCCTGTTTGTTCCTTGTTTTCTTTTCTTGTTGAAATTATTATTCTCTTCACGACAAAAACCTGGTGCACGCCACCCGTGTGAATAAACAGTGCGTTAACTGCGTTGTTCGCTGCTGGCTTTGCCCTTGTATGAGCTGGAGCAAGTAAATAAAAGTTCCTATGATTGTGATACCCATTAAGGATAACGTGTGTAGCTCAGTGAACAGAAGAAACTCCACAATTGTGCTGTGACAACGGGATTAAAACGGCGCAGAGAAAATGTCCCTGCCCATGGTAAGATCCAGTCTGGAGATAGTTTTCAAACCTAACTGCTTCCCTGAAGAAAGTGTGTGAAGGAGCACAAAGGAGGGAGCACAATAGAACCTAATGGGGATTTGCCACCTAATTCCGCCTCCTTTTCTCTCCTTGTTTTGGTTTTTTTTTTGCCAATTCATTCTTCTTGCCGTGGGTATTTACATGGATCCGTGTGGCTCCCGGCTCTGCTCTGCTAACACCAGGCATAAAGAACAATTTACTCCAGCATGCCTGCACCGCGTTATAAATCTATATAATGAAAAACGAAGAGGTTTGTATTGTGAGGGATGTCGGCTCTTCGCACTTCTCAGGAGGCTTCGCCTCTGATTATCATAAAGATAAACAAAAGAGTAGTGGCTCCATAAATGCTCTGGTGTAAAGCAGAATCAACAAGATCAGTCTCTCTCCTCGGAATTCCCAGTGAGGGAAGGCACTGCCAGAGCCTGAGCGTTTCTCCTGTGGGGATGGGGGTTTGGGTTAGACCGACCGTCTTAGCTGTGGCTTGTAGGGACCCAGGGATGCTGTGGTGGGATGTACGGGGATGTCACAACAGGATGCCCTGTATCAGGGCACCTTACTGCCAGTTTTCCTCTCGTTCTGCTTTGGAAAAGCCTGACCTGGCAATTCGGCTGAAGAGATGACTGCTTAAAAATCGTTTATTTCTCAGACGAAGAGTTTTCTGATCGATAGGGCCGTTGTGTGTGAAAACATCTTCGGCTCTGCCGAGCTCCTTCTCTCTCTTCTCAGCGCAGCCTGTGCTCTCTGGTTTGTTTCTGGGTCCGTGTTTAACGAAGGTGCTCAGCGCTGCAGCCCGGCCGCCGGCTCTTCCTTTGGCTGCAAGAGGAATCGGCTTGTTTTTTTTGCCGAGGGTGCAATTAGGGCTGGCTGGGTGCACCCCCTCACTAGCCACACCGGGCAGGAATGCTCTCTAATCACAGCCTGTGCTGCCGCCAGGCCTGGGGAGCTGCTCCAACCCATCGGGAGCGCCGCCGTCAGCCGTCCGGCTGTCCTAGCTGGGTGGGCTCCGGGAGGAGCTGGCTTGGAGGGACTGGGCTCGGTCCTGGCTGAGTTTACCACAGCTTTATCAGGAAGGGGGTGCTGGGGGACCATAAAACATCTGGAAGAGGGCAGTGGATGGGGAGAAACGGAGTCTGTTTGTGGGGCAGATACACTCTGGGGGAAATATGAACCAGTTCTTTCCAAATGTAGTTACTAACAAAAGACTGATGTGAGCAGAGGGGCTGTATTGTGGGGCACAGAGGGGCACAAGGGAGTATGCAGCCTGTGGTGCTGCAGGAGCAGCTTGTCAGTCTGTCTGTGCTGCCCGTGAGTCCTGCTGCTTTGTACCGTGGGGAGTTCTGGCTGGTGGGACCAGGAGGGTGGGCTCCACGTTTTTGAGCGTCGCAGTGGGTGACCCTGTCAATGCGTGGTTGTGAGGTGGAGCAGCACCTTGTGCAGACTGAGGGGCTGCTGGCGCCGGGGTTGAACGTGGCAGTGTGTGGAGTGCTGGGGTTTGTATTCATCCTTAGCCCAGTTACCACTGCGAGTGCGTGGGCAGTCGTCAGACACCATGGGGATGGGCTTCCCAGGACCATGTAAATGACTGGACATCCCCGTGGCTTTTTGACCTTGAAGTACAACCTTGCTCCAGGCTGGAGGTGACATGCCAGGTGCCACTGTTTCTCCTGAAGGCTCTGTGCTCAGATTTTGGTCTCTGTGTGGGGTGCTCGTTTCAGTCCCATGCAATCACCTTGGCCCTTCCACAGAGGGAGAAGGTTAACGAGTGTCTTGCTGAGCCAGTGAGGCTGGAGGTTGCATCAGCAAGCTGCAGCCCTTGGGGCACTCGTGCCAAGGGCCTTCTGCATCCCCTGCAGCTTCCCAGCTTGGATCTGAATCCACTTCAGACAACGTGTAGGGTTTCGCTGTGGCGGGGGTATTGGACTACATGAACTTTCGAGGTCCCTTCCAGTCTCTAAGGATTCTATGATTCTGTGATCCAAAGGCACAAGATGTTGCAGGCTCTGAACAGGGAGGGAGCTGGGGAGCGAAGTTTCACTTGCTGTGGGCAGCTTCAGAACCTCCAGCCCATCCTCAGCGACACCTTTTACTTTGGGTCGTCCTTCTTTCTTCCTGGTTTCTCTCTGGTGGGTTGTGTCCTTCAGAAAAGGGGCCGAAGGCCATGACTGTGCGCAGCACGGGCTGGCCTTGTGGAGTCTTTGTCTTTGAAGATGCCATGGCCTGCCAGCACCTCCTCAGCAATGGGGCATCACATCGGGGTGCTTCATGTTGGAGGACTGTGCTGGTATGGGAAAGTCTGAATGTGAGCAATGGGGAGCAGAGCAAAAGGAGCTTAGAGAAGAAAGGATGGTGGTTGGACTGGATTAACTTCTAGGTCTCTTCACTTCTAAAGGTCTCTTCTAACCTTTATGATTCTATGTTTAGAGGGTGCTCAGGGTGTTTTTAGGAGGAGAAGCTCAGCTCTGCTAGTGGCCAGATGCAAAATTGTCAGTGGATGGCACTCTGCAAGGGGAAGGACCTGGGAGCAGGACAGGCCTGGATCAGTGATGCCAGCTTCCCCTGAGCTCAGGGATGGGCTGAAATGCAGTGGGAGGTGGACTGCATCCCATGTGATGCCACTCACTTGAGTGGGAACACCTTCACATCCTTCCAAGACTCTCCACGGGGACGTCCTCTGTCTGGCAGCCGTTCTGGCGTGGGTCTGCCATCACAATTTGCTGCAGCTTATGTGGCAACAGTGCTAATCCCTAAATAAGTCTGTCCATACGTTTTCCCTGGAGGCAGATGGAACAGGGATTTGAGGTGGGAAGGCGGCCTTTCACACACCTCCTTGAGCCAAGCCAGTAGCCAGGGTATCCCCACCAGTTTGGTGTGTGGAGTCACGCCCTTGCCCACACCAAGGGATGGGGACAGTAGGGGCTCTGCAGGTCCTGTGCTGGAGATAAGCTGACATTTTCTTCTCACTTGTCCCCTCCTGGCACTGTTGCCTCTCAGACCTCCCTATGAATCAACACTTGCCCCAAGACAGGCGTGAATGTGGAGACGTGGAGGCAGAAGGGGTTAAGTGCACACCCTGGGAGGAACCCAGGCATCCCAGCGTAATCCTTACAGCCCAGTCCTGCCTGCCCTGTTCGGTGGAGAGGGATGAGTGGGATGTGTGGCTGTGGGTGATGGGCGCCAGGCTCCGATGCTGCTAATACCCCTGTAATCTCCCAAATATTTGGAGGGATAACAGCTGCAGAAGAGCAGGTTTTAACGCTTTCATGCAGTGGTTGCCTTGGCCCTTGCTGCAGAGGGACCTGCTTTTTGGGCTCCTAGTCCCCCGTGCCCCTTGTTTGGGTGATGGAAGGGATTTTAATGCTCAACTCTGGTTCTGTTGCTGCTCCTCCTGCAGACTGGTGGTGCTGGTTGGTTGGGGTCAGAGGTCTTTGGCCAAGTTGTAAATGCTGGCTGCAAACATCTGCAGGTCACCCGCCAGGGAACAGATGCTGCAGATAATCCAGCTCAATCCCAGCAGATTAAAATGTGTGATGAAGGATGGGGGAGAGGAGGCTGGAGAGGAAAGAAGTCATTAGTGTCTCTTCCCCTCCTCCCTTTTCACAGGGCCCTCCTACCACTCTCATCCTCAGGGTTTGGTCCTATTGGTCAAGTCTGGTGCTGTCCCCTCCTTACCTCTCTCCTGCAGATACAGGAGGGGACCTGGAGTGACTGCTCCAGCCCATCCTGCAGCACATCGCCCCACAGCACTCAGTGTAGGACTGTGGGATGGTGACAGCCTGGCACTTCCAAAAAAACCCCAAACCCCCAAAGGGAGCTGGGAAGCACGCAGCCACCTCCAGAGGGAAGGAGGAAAGCCAGCAGATGGGAACCCCCTGTAGATGCCTGCCAAGGAGATGATGGCTACAGTGAGCACAGTGCTCTCAAATATGTATTAATTGGTCACTGCTGGGAGGTTTATTGCTTGTGTGATCACTGCACTGGGAATCTGGGCTGTGCAGGGCACCTTCCCTTGCTCTGTGCGCAAAAGCCTCTCTCGTGCATGTGCTGCTCCGGTGGCCAGTGGGCCAAACTGGCCCCTCAGGTGGGATCAGAGCAACTTGGATCAAAGCAGAACTGGCCCTCACACACGTGTGGCTTAGAGCATCTGTTGCTAAGGGTGATGCTCATCGCCAGTTCCTGGCAAGCACCTGTATGAACCCTCCTACTGACTGGAATGAAAACCATCTGAATGTCCCAGTGTTGGTCCTCAGCCTGAGGCTGGCTGTCCAGCGCAGAGAAGGTAGAGACCAGGTTCTTGCAAGGTTTCTTACATCTGTTATATATAATGCAACCATGATATATTATTAATATGCAAGCCTGTTGCAGGGGAAGGGGTTTTCCTGGCAGAAGATGCCCTCTCCTGCCTTTACGGGGCTGTTATCAATGTTCTTACTGCACTGGAGCAGACCAAAACCTTTCCCCAACCTCTCCATCCTCTGCTTCTGTAGTCCTTGCACTGAGAGCACCTCATCTAGTCCGTGCTGGAGCTATTTGCCTCCCTGCCCCGTGGGGGAAGGACCGCATGGGGGTGGTGGCGGGGGCTGTGGTTGTGTTTTGCAGTTGCTGCTGGACAGTCGGGGCAGCTGGGAGCAGCCGTGCGTCCCCCACCACCCTTTGGGGGCTGTTTTGGACCCCACTCCGTGAGCATTAGCAGGATGAGAGGTTTCCCATGCAGTGGGTGGCTGGGCATTGCGAGGGAGGATGAAAGGCTGACTTGATGGCTTATGATAAATGTGCCCAGCATGGTTCTCCTCCCTTTTCCCACCCAAAGTCCCGGTTGTTCCTCTGCCCGAAGTCTTCCCCAGCACATTTAAATACCAGTGGCTCTATCGTGCTGGAGCAAAACATCCTGCCCAGCAGTAAATGCTTTTCTTCAACCATGTAGGGCTGGTTTCTGGATGGAGAAATCAGCCTTCTCCTTGCTTTGCTCCTGTCCACGAGTGGGCAGGAGCCTAGAGATGCTGTGGGACTTGGACTCTGAGGCACAGACCCAGTCTGCTGTGAAAAACCCATTGTCTTTTCCCTCGTCTCCTGTTGGAACTCCTTTTTTGGTCCCAGAGCTCTCTTGGCCAGCTATGAAAGGTCTCTCAGCTGTTGTGAGTTTGTGGGATTTAAACTTTCCCAGCAGCCAGGATGCTCCTGGCTTTAAAGGTTTGGGGTGGTTTTGGGTTCAACCCTTAAGCTGAGCAGGATTTTGTAGCAACTGGATCTGGTTAGACCTGGGGAGATCATTGTATTTCATCGTCCTTGTCCCCCAAGTGTCCCCTTGGAGGAAAAAAAAATGAAAGGTTGAGCTTGAAACCTCCAGCACAGATTTGAGCAGACCCTGTCTCAGGACAGGGGCTGGACAGGACCCATCAAAGGGGAGTTCTGTGGATTTTCAGTACCACTGTCTGTGTTTTAGCCCTGACCCCTGTGCTGGTGGACTGAGGTGACTCCCACCACAGCCCAGAGCATCACCCATCCTGCTGCAGATGATCACAAGTGAGTCACAAATCTGTGATTTCCATCCCCGTCGGGTGGTGACTCATCCCATCCCCGCTCCCAGATCTTGGATGGCCTGAAGTGTCATTCAGCATTGCCAGAGTGGTGGGGTGGTGGCAGAAAACGTTTTCGGTGCTGGCTGCTGGAGGAGGACTTCTTGTCTGTGGTTGTGGGCCGGTGGACATGTGCACGTTGCCAAGAGGCAAGCCCCAAAGGGGAAGGTCCTTCTGAAAAATGGGCTTCTTGGGGGATGTTGGGTCATTGTGGGTCACCCTTGGGGTGCTGGGCAGGCTGTAGGACTCCTGTTGGCATCCAGGGGTGTTGGAGAGAAAAGAAAATGATGGACAGAAAGAAAAGAAAATGAAAAACAGCTGGCACAGGCACAGAAGGAAAGCTTAATGGGGACCTTCAGGCCTGTCTTGCAGCCAGGGATGGTGATATGGAAGTGGTTCATGGCAGCTTCTCCAGGACGGATCTCTGCCCCTGCTCTTGGCATGCCTGGAGGAGCCTGGTGCTGGCCTGGGGCAGAGCTGCGGGCAGGGTGGCTCTGCTTTGCCGGGTGTCCTCATGGGGATTCATGGGCTTCAAGTGTTTACATTCCTCCTGGCAAACCTGCTTTGTTAGCCCACCTGCCCTTAGAGCTGCAACACACAAGCCAGGAGCATGGGTGTCGGTGAGTCCTCGGGGCGTCCCACTAGCAGTGTCGGGGGGGGATTTTGGGGGGTGCTGTGCAGCACACGCTGCCTGCACCCTGTCCTTGCTGCTGGGGTTGGCTCTGGCTTTGCAGAGGGATGCGGAGAACATCATCTTTGAGAGGTGTTTGCACATCAGCCCACGGGAGAAGTTCTGGGTACGCTGCCAGTTGGAGATTATCTCCCCCTTGCTGGGAAATTCAGATTTGTGACATTTAAAACAACGACACAAGCAAAAACCAACCAACAAAACAACAACCTGCTCGGCAGATGCGAAATGGAACAGTGAATCCAAAAAGAAAAAGGGAGTGGCATGGTTTACTGGTGAGCTGGGCAGAGTGGGCTTGATGGTTGGACTTGATGATCTCAAAGGTCTTTTCTGACCTGAATGGTTCTGTGATTTCTGTAGGGAAGAGGCTGCTCAGCTGGAGAGGGGAGCAAGGCCGCTGGCACAGGGAGAGGCGTAGGACAGTTCATGCTGGGGGGCTGCACCTCCTTATGCCCCCGTCCCCTTGCCAGCAGCTGGGCGCCGGGACAATCTTGGTTATGCAAACGAGGCACGGGAGGAGAGGTCCCGCAGCGGGCAGGTAGAGGAGAGCCAGCCAGAAAGAGAGAGAAATTAGCCCGGAGTTTAATTCATTGTTTCCAAAAGAGCAGTTAATGGATTATGACAAATGTCCTACCACTCTCCCTCAGTGCTGTGTTAAATGGAAAGGGAGAGTCAATTTTCCTAAATGGATTTTAAACGACTGACCTGGCGCGTTGGTTGGTTGTTGTTGGGTTTTGATTTTTTTCCCTTCACTGACTTTTGCTCGGGAGGCAGCTCGGTCATCTCGTGTTTTCTTGACACATCTGCCTATGTCGTGCCTCTCCTGCTTGCACATCAGTGTTCTGTGGTGCTCTCTGAGCAGCAGCAAAGGTGGCGGAGGGAGTGGGCTCTTTCCTCCCTCGGCAGCTCTGGAGATGTTATCGCAGGGCTGGGGATATTTAGTGTTTCCCTGCACGCTGCTGTGCCTGAGAATCACAGCTCTCGCTGCTGCTGGGGGAAGAGAGGAGGAGGAGAACAAGCTGGTAGCTCTCGTGGGTGTAAAGAGAAGCCTGGTGATGTGACCTGGCTGGTAGTGAGTTGCGCTGGAACAACAGGTTAAGCTGTAGCGTCCCGCTGTGTTTGCGTGGGGTTTTTTAACTGACCCCGCAGGATTTCCCTGGACGCGTTCCAAAGTCGTGGCCGTGGTTTGGCGGTGGGTTTGGGACGGTTGGGTTCATCACAGAATCACTGAGTTGTTGAGGCTGGAAGACTTCTGACATCATCCAGCCCAGCCTATGACCTGACATTACCACATCAGCTAGAGCACGGCACTAAGCACTACCTCCAGTCTTTTCTTAAGTGTCTCCAGGGATGGGGACTCCACCACCTCCCTGGGCAGTCCATTTCAATGTCTGATCACCAGTGGTTGGACACAATGATCTTGAAGGTCTCTTCTAGGCTAAATGATTCTATTCTATGATTTGGGTTTGAATTTCATGAGTGAAATCGCTGGAAAAAGGTTTCCCGTGTTGGATACTGCAGATACTCCTTCACATTGACCATGGCATCTTCTCAAGCTCGTGCTGGGCCTCAACTCTGTGAGGCTCATGTTCCTCAAGGGTTATGTCCCTGGGTAGTTCTTGTCCATTTTCAAGATTTTAACTGGCCTGGCCTGACCTTCTAGTTATTCTTAAATTGTTCCTGGAAGCAAACAAACAGGAATCTGAGGTGGGTAGTGGAGCTCTCGATGGTGTGTTTGGGTGATGTTCTCTGAAGCTGTTGCTCACCAGTGATGGGCAGGTGACTGGTCCCTAGAGGCTGTGTTGGCAGGGGCTACTGGTGACCCCCTTACCCTGCCCTACTCAGGGTTGCATGGTCCTGAGATCCCAGAGTTGGCAGCAGAGTTAGATCCCAAAGGTGGCTCCACCAAAGAGAAGGATGTGTGAGATTGGTGACGGTATCTTAGTCGGTGTTTCCAGTATAAGCCCTGGTGGCATTTTGCTTGGAGCACTTGTGTGTGCCTTCTTCAGGGTTGTGGGAGGGAGGGTTGGGACGAGGGACACCAGCCTCTCCAAAACCTCTCTGCATCCCTGTCACCACCCCTGGACTTGAGGTGTTTTTTCTTTTTCTCTTGTGGTTTCCTGAAGTGAGATCAGCCAGGCTTTGGGGTCATCAGAGCTTGGGTTGTGGTTGTGGGGGCTGGTACCTGGGTGCAAACAGGACACACACCATAGTAGCAGCTCTCCAGGTAGCAGAGGTTTGCTTTTTCAGGAGAGCCTCCAGACCTCTTTTGCTTTTCTGAGCTTCTCCATAAAGGGCTGTTGGTGTCACCACCATGCACAAGGCAGTCCTGGGAAGGAGAAGCTGGGGTGAGGTGATGTAGGTAAGAGTTCTGTGTCCCTCCTGGGACAGGGCTAAGGACACCTACCAACCATCTCGCTCTTCTGGCAGGGCTGGAGTACAGTGACGTGCTGCCCGACTCGTTCCCCTCGGTCCCGGCAGAGACTCTGCCTCACTTTCTGCTGGAGCCACAGGATGCCTACATCGTGAAGAATAAGCCAGTGGAGCTCATTTGCCGCGCCAACCCTGCCACTCAGATCTACTTCAAGTGTAATGGGGAGTGGGTCAACCAAAATGACCATGTCACCAAGGAGAGCCTGGACGAGGTCACCGGTGAGCAAACCCACCCTGGCATCCCCTGTCCCACCCCTCACCTCTATTCTTTTTCTCTTGCAATTGCACACTGAAGGTGACTCCTCCAGGCAGTTTAAAAGGTCTCTTTGGTGGTCTCCACACCCACCCCCATGAAAGAAGCCTTTGGGAGGGCAGTAATGAGGCCACAAACACGTAGTAGGTGTCACCCAGCGGGGTGCAGTGGTTTGCCCAGCAGCTCATGGGGAAGGGCACTGGGACTCGTACTGACTGACCCCTGAGGCATAATGGTGGGCACTTCTCACAGGGCAAAGGCTGCAGTACTGCGTGGCAGATGTCCACTGTCCACCCCAGAGGTGGCTGGTTACTCCAACAGATGGATCTACTGAAGGAGGAGGCTGCTGGGCACTCCTCAGTTCATGAGCAGTGCCTGACCCCTTCTTCTGGGCCAGGAATATTTGGTCAAATTGACTGCCAAAGGTGTGCCCAGGTGGATGAGTTCTGCAGCAGTGGCTGAGCTGCAGGAGATGGTCAAGGGGCTGGATAGTGTCAGAGGAGCAGAAAAGGACCAGATAGCTGAATCCAAGCACAGACTGTGGTGAACTCACAGCCTATGGCCAAACAACCCAGAACTGCCCTTTGACACACTCTGAAGAGGGGGAAGCCAACAGTGCTGGGGAGGGTGAACTTGCAAAGGTGAGAACTAGCAGGAGGAAGAAACTTCCTTCAAAGCCTGAGGTGTCTGTTGTCTAGAGAGGTCTGCTGTTTACTAGATCCTTGTATCAAGGATGTTTCTGAGAGGCTGCCAAAACTTGTATGTCCCTCAAACTACTACTCCGTGTTGCTGCTGCTTCTTGTGGGCACCAGTGATACATCCAGGAGCGATCTGCAGAGTATGAAGAGAGATTACAGAGCACTGGGAGGGGTGGTGGAGGACTCCGGAGCACAGGTAGTCAAACCTTCTGGCCAAAGAGAAGGGGATAGAAAGGTCTAATGGCATCAAGAAGATCAATACATGGTTAGGGGAGTGGTGTCACTGCCAGGGCTTTGGCTACCCTAGATCACAGGACCAGATATTCTGGGGGCTGGTGGCATCCATCTACCAGGGAAAGTGCCACAGGCTGCAAGTTTAGCAAAGAGGAATTCAAACTAGGAGATCTTCAATCCATCCCACATGTAGACCAGTGAAAATAACAAGGTGCTCTGTGTGAGGAGAAGGATCTCAAGCCAGCAGGAGACGATCTGAAGTACAAGACAGCGGAATGCCAGTCAGTAAAGCAGCTTCACTGGAAGCCCAGTTTAAGAGCCCCCACACGTGTAAGGGAGCATGGGGAGCAAATGAGGAGTTTCAGACAGGTGCATGCCTGTGTGGCCATACTGGCATCACTGAGAGGCGTTGGGATGGCTCCGCTAGCTGCAGTGTGGGATAAATGGGTACGAGCTCGAGTGTTGCCCCCGTATCAGTGACCGCTTGGAGTCTGTGGAACTTGGCTTGGGCGTGGTTGGAAAGCGTATGGGTCAGGAGTAAAGAGAAGGCGGTATCATTGGGTGGTCTGTAGCAGACCCCCACTACTGGGAGGACAGAGCAGGTGAGGCCCTCTATAGACAGGCAGGAGTGGCTTCACACTCACTATCCAGGAAGTCCCCAGAATGCATTGATGACAATTTCTTTCTCCAAGTGGTAGAGGAACCTATGAGCCAATGTGCTATGCTGGACCTTGTTCACACCAGCGAAGATGGGCCTATGGATATTGTGAAGCTCAAGAGTAGCCTTGGCTGCAGTGACCACAAAATAGTGGAGTTCAAGGTCCTCCGGGCAACAAAGAGGGGGCGCAGCAAGCTCAATACCCTATGCAGGCTTTGATCATTTCAGGGATCTGCTTGGTAGGGTGTCATGGAATGAAGGCCTGGAGGACAGAGGGACCCAAGAAGGATGGTCAATATTCCAGGACCACCTACTTCAAGCCCAGTAGCAATCCAACCCAACCAAGAATAAATCAGGAAAGAATGCCAGGAGGCCTGTATCTAGAGGCAATGTAGGCCCCATGTTGAATGAGGTGGGTGCCCTGGAGACAGAGGATACAGAGAAAGCAGAGCTACTGAACACCTGCTTTGCCTCTGTCTATACTACTAGGGGCTGTCCTGATCTTAAGCCCCAGGCTGCTGGGGGAAGTTGAGACAAAAGAGGAGTTTGACTTGGTTGATGAGGACTGGGTTAGGGATAAGTTGATCAAACTGGATGTGCACAAATCCATGGGCCCAGATGGGATGCACCCACGTGTGCTGAGGGAGATGGCGGAAGTCATTGCTAGGCCGCTCTCCATCATCTTTGCTAGGTCCTGGGAAACGGGAGAGGTGCCTAGGGACTGGAGGATAGCAAATGTCACTCTAGTCTTCAAAAAGGTCAGCCTCACCTTCATCCCAGGAAAGGTGGTGGAACAATTTGTCCTTGACGCTGTCTCTAGGCACATCAAGGACAAGACGGTCATTAGGGACAGTCAGCATGGCTTCACCAAAGGCAAGTCATGCTTGAGCAACCTGATAGCCTTTTATGAGGGCACAGCCAGGTGGCTAGATGATGGCAGAGCAGGGGATGTGGTCTAACTTGATTTCATTAAAGCATTTGACAGAGCCTCACAAAGCATCTTCACAGCCAAACTGAGGCAGTGTGGTCTGGGCGATCAGCTAGTGAGGTGGATTGTGGACTGTCTGCAGGATAGAAGCCAGAGACTGGTGGTCAATGGGATAGAGTGTAGCTGGAGGCCTGTATCTAATGGAGTCTCCCAAGGGTCGGTACTGGGACCAATCCTATTCAATCTATTCATTAATTATTTGGATGGTTGGAACTGGATGATCAGGTGGTCCCTTCCAACCCTGAGTGATTCTGATTCCATAACTTCTCCAGTGAAGTGATCCTGCTGTGGCAGGGGGATTGGACTAGATGATCTTTTGAGGTCCCTTCCTATCCCTAATGATTCTATGGATGAGCAATCAGAGTACAGTGTCAGCAAGTTTGCTGATGACACAAAGCTGGGAGGAGTAGCCAACACCCTGGCAGGCTGTGCTGCCATTCAGTGGGACCTGGACAGGCTGGAGAGCTGGGGTGGGGAGAAATTTAACTGTAACAAGGGCAAGTGTTGAGTTTTGCATCTGGGCAGTAACAACCCCATGTACCAGTATAGGCTGGGGACTGACCTGTTGGAGAGTAGCGTAGGAGAAAGGCACCTGGGTGTCCTGGTGGACAGCAGGATGACCATGAGACAGCAGTGTGCTCCTGTGGCCAAGAAGGCCAATGACATCCTGGGGTGAATCAGAAGGGGAGTGGTTAGCAAATCAAGAGAGGTTCTTCTCCCTCTCTACTCTGCCCTGGTGAGACCACATCTGGAATATTTTGTCCAGTTCAAGAAGGACATGGAGCTGCTGGAGAGAGTTCAGTGCAGAGACAGAAAGATGATGAAGGGAGTTGAACACCTCCCTTATGAGGAGAGGCTGAGGGAGCTGGGTCTCTTTAGCTTGGAAAAGAGGAGACTGAAGGGTGACCTCATTAATGTTTATAAATATGTGAAGGATGGGTGTCAGGAGGATGGAGCCAGGCTCTTCTCAGTGTCATCTGGTGATAGGATGAGGGGCAACGGGTGTAAGCTGGAACATAGGAGGTTCCACAGAAATGTGAGAAGGAACTTCCCAGTGAGGGTGACGGAGCACTGGAACAGGCTGCCCAGGGAGACTGTGGAGTCTCCTTCTCTGAAGACTTTTAAAACCTGCCTAGCTATGTTCCTGTGCAACTCGGTCTAGGTGATCCTGCTGTGGCAGGGGGATTGGACTAGATGATCTGTCGAGGTCCCTTCCAATCCCTGATGTTCTGTAATTCTGTGATTCAAGAACAAGGAGCTTCTGGACACACTTGGACTCAAAAAGAAAGTCTACAGGGAATGACAGCAAGGACAGGTGGACTGGGAGGAATACGAAGAAGTTGTCTGAGCAGCTCCAGGGATCAGATGAGGAAAGCTAAAGCCCAGACAGAATTACATCTGCTCAGGGACATCAAGGGTAACAAGAGAAATGTCTACAAGTGTATCAGTGACTAAAGGAGAACTTGGAAAGATGTGATCCCTCTTTAGAAGGAAGCAAAAGTCTTGGTCACAAGGGATATGCAGAAGGCTGAGGTAAAGCAGCTTCTTGTCCTCACTTGTTAGCAGCAGCGGCCCTGGACACAACACCCAAGTCATGGAAGGCAAATGCTGGGACTGGGGGAAGGAAAATCTGGACAGTCTAAGTGAAGATCAGATCCAAGACCTGAAGTGTGTGTGGGGCAGGAAATTGGTGGCTCTCTGAAATGTGGAGCACTAAGGTGGTTTAGGCACATAAGGGAATGTCTCGTTCTGTGGGACTGGTCTCTGCAGAGCTGCCTGCCTGCTACTATGAAGTGTCCTGTCAGAGACCAAGACACAGGGATAGTCAGGTAGATTTGCTGAAACTGGCGTGCTTGATGTCAGCTCCTGCCTTTTCTGGACCAGTTTTGGTACCTGTGCCCTGGTTAGGATAGGTCTCTTCCAGTCATGTTTCCCATGTAAGACATGCTCCCTGCAAACCCCTCATCTCCAGAGGGCTGTAAGTGAAGGCAGCCTTGTCCCCAGAAGACAGGCTGGTCTTAGAGGAGAGGCTTTGTCAGCCTCAAGGAATGCAGGTTCTGTACGGAATCTCCTCTTGTCTTGTTTTTCCCCAGCCTTGCCCTTCCCCAGCATCTCCTCAGCTGTTCACCCAGTGCTAACCATGAGCCCGTCCTTCCCTGGGTGCATCTCTGAACACACTCTCCCGGGGGAAGGTAGTTTCTTTTCCCTGGGGCTTTTTGAGCCTTTCCTAAAGCTGCTTCATCAATTTTTGGACTGATTTTCTTCCAGAGGGTCTCTCTGTGAAGGGTGACTAAAAATGCACGAGCCAAAGGCTCCTGTGCCCTGCCTGTGGCAGTGCTGGGTGCTCAGGGGAAAGGCACTGAACTGGGACAAGGAGGGAGTGATGGACCACTGCTCTGTTACCCCCCCAGCGTTATGCAGTCTGTGATTAGGGACTTCTAGGTCCAGAAGTGGTGCCTTAGCAGTGTGGTCCAGCTCTGGATGAGTTCTTCCCACTCTCATAAATGTGTCTGAATGCTTTTGGGAGTCGTTTCTTATCTGGATCATCCCAGCACCGCGTCCTGTAGCAAGGGCTTTCATGGCTTAGTGTTGGGAAAAGCACTGTGTGTCTGACCTCACCACTTGATCCACCTCCTGGATGAATCCCCCTTGCTTGAGTAACCTGTCTCGTGCAGCGCTTGAGCAAAACAGGCTGGAGGAAACAGCAGCGAAGGAGCAGAAAGTCTGTACAGCAAGAGCTTCACTGGTTTTAGGAGGGGCTCTGTGGCTTTGGGCCAGCATTTTCATCTCAGATCCCCATCTGCAGATGCAGAGCCTGTGCCAGCAATTTGGGGAGGAAACTGCACACACCTCCTTCAGCCAGGCTTCAGAGATGGTGCTACTGCTGTCAGTGAACAAACTTACAGTACCTTCAGCGTGGAGGTGATGCTGTGCATGTTAAACCTTCCCAGCACGGGTATATCTACCCAGCAGCTGCCCTAAGAAGAAGGGATCTGGAACCAGAATGGTTTGCTGTGCTCAAAAACAGGCATTTGCAGCTCTTGCCGTAGCGACAGCTACTGCAAAGGGTGGGGGGGGGGGGGGGAGAGCTGGCCACAAAGCAATGGGTTAGGTAGGTGCTCACAGCTTTCTTTCGCATCCTCAGTTAAAAGCTTGAGAAAAGAGACCTCAAAGCACATACAGCTTCTAGGATGATGTGTCTTGAATGATCCGGGCTCGGTAATGCACTGACTGCACCTGATCCGAAACATTCCACGCGGAGGAAAGCAGAAGTAGGCCAAGTCAGGGAGGATAATTCAGCTGGACAAGGAGGGACTGTCAGTATGAGCAGCTCTGAGTGCCTGTAAACCTGGTAAATAGTCACCCCTGTGAACCATAAACCCAGTTTACATGTTTGGGTACCCTTTGCTTTCAGGGGTTGCAGAGACATCCGGGCAGTGGCAGGATGCTCCCCACCCTGCCGGGGCTTTACGTAGAGATGAGGTGGCTGTCAGCCACCTTCATCCCGGTTCCCTCTAAAAGCCCTAATTTTTCCAAAAGTGCTTGGCTCAAATGCCTTTTCTTTTTTGTTTTTTCTCCTTTTTCTTTCTTTCTTTCTTTCCCCTTAATAGTGGCAAAATAAATTGTATTTCCTCGGCGCGGGCTTGTCAGCTTTTCCACGAGAAGGTGGCAGAGAGATGGTAATTGCTCCTCACGGCACCGGGAGCTAGCTAACAAAATTGCGTCTGTGGAGCCCGCGGCTCGCTGTCGCCGTGAACTTGTGGCCTTTCTGTAAATAGAAGCCACAAAAAAAAGGGCCCTTCCATCCCAGTGTTGCTGAAGATAAGGAAAAGTGAGCCCTGAGCTCTCCTTCCCACCCATGTGATGGCCTTGTCACAAGGGGTTTGTCCTTCAGGGTGAGCCTCAGCATCTTGTGGTCCAGGGGACTGTGTCCTGGATGTGGTGATGCCAGCTTTGTCACTGCACCCTTACCACAGCCAGGGTGTCCTGGTAAACTTCACTGGGGGCCTGTTGGAGGTATGTGACCCTTTTTAAAATCATCATCATCAAGATTGGAAAAGAGCTTCAAGGTCATCAAGTCCAACCATCCACCCTACAGCCCCTAACCACTAAACCATCTCTTGAAACCATGTCTACCCATTTGTTGAACCCCTCCACGGACAGTGCCTCCAACCCCTCTCCATGGGCAGCCTGTTCCAAGGTCTCACCACTCTTTCTGGGAAGAAGGTTTTCCTAAGATCCAATATGGAGTCCATGGGCATGGAATCATAGAATCATAGAATCACTATGGACTGGAAGGATCATCTAGTCCAATCCCCCTGCCACAGCAGCACCACCTAGACCAAATCACACAGGAACATGTCTAGGTGGGTTTTAAACATCTCCAGAGAAGGAGACTCCACAACCCCCCTGGGCAGCCTGTTCCAGAGCTCCGTCACCCTCACTGAGAAGAAGTTCCTTCTCAGGTTGATGTGGAACCTTTTGTGTTCCAGCTTACAACCATTGCCCCTCGTCCTATCACTAGAGAAGAGCCCAGCTCCCATCATCCTTCTATGATGATTGATTTCCTTATGATCTTTTGTTTGTCTTGGTCTAGTTATATTTAAAAGGCAGCTGGCAGAGATGGTTTCTCCCCTAAGCAGAACCTCAGACGTAGCCTTCAAATGTGGTGTGTTGGGGTAGAGAGCTGGTGGAGTAGCATGATACCTCTTGAAATGGTCAAGAGGTGCTGGTCCTGCCCAGCCAGACTGGGGAATACAAGGAAAAGACTCGACTCTTCGGTATGATCTGCTGCCCTGGCTTCAGCTCCCAGTCATCCTCTGGAGGAAACAACTTCCATGGTTCACAGAGGTGCCAAACTCGGAGGCCTCCGAGATGCCTCCAGCCCTCTGTTTGGGTGCTGCCTCAGTTTCTTTCCTCCTGAGTGTTCATGCCAAGCTGACACCATCCCTCTTGTTCTCTTTCAGGGTTGCTAGTACGGGAGGTGCAGATCGAGGTCTCCCGGCAGCAGGTGGAGGAGCTGTTTGGCTTAGAAGATTACTGGTGCCAGTGCGTGGCCTGGAGCTCTGCGGGCACCACAAAGAGTCGGCGGGCATATGTCCGCATAGCATGTGAGTGCCTGGTGTGCATGGTGCTTGCTTGAACGTCACCCTGCTCCCTGCCCCTCTGCACTGCCTCTGTTTCTGACCAGGCCATTCATTCCCAGTTTCCCTGGACCCCCCAAAGCATGATGAGTGCAGCTGAGTATCACAGAATCACTGAGGTTGGAAGGAGACTTACAAGATCAAGTCCAACCATCAACCCAACCCCACAATGCCCACTAAACCATGTTCCCTAATGCCACAACTATGTATTTTTGGAACACCTTCAGGGATGGTGACTCTGCCACCTCTCTGGGCAGCCTGTTCCAACACCTGACTAATACATCCACAAATAGTGGAGCGAAGCAGGGTTGGCCATCTCCAAAAGTTGAAGGCCTCCCTGTCCCAGCAGTATGTTTGCATCTGCATGGGCATTGTCCCCACCTGCCTGGGCAAGAAGCCCTGGTGCTGGCTGGGTTAACACGGCATTGCCCATCGGTGAGCTCAGCTCTTCGCAGCGCTTTATTATCGTTAATAACCCAGCGGTTAGCACCTTCCAGCTTTGACTGAATCAGCGACTCCGTGTCCCCGGAGTCCCTGCTGTCATAAGTCACCTCTCTAAGCTGCTGTTTGTGGGTGTCAGCCTCATTAAGGGCGAGTTAATCAGGCTGTTACCCGGCTGAATTTGCTCTCTTAGCAAATGAAATGGCAGAGCTGCAGGAGAACAGCCAGGCTTCCCCGGTCGTAAACAGACTTTGCTGTTAGCGCTGGAAATCCACCCAGAACGGAGGTGGCTGTTGGATCAGCTGTGCTGATGAAGGGCTTAGGCTGGGCAGGGAAAATGTTAAGGTGCACAGGGCCAGCTACTGAGGGAGCCTGTTTGTCCAGCCCCAGCCCAGGGCTTGGTGTTTTATTGAAGCCAAGTAGATGAGATGAGCCCAGGGCTGGCTGCTCAGCCTAGGTAGCTGCAGCCATGGAGGGCTGGTGCTGTGTAGAGGATTGCAGCACCATCTAGTGATGCTCCTGCTCCTTTCAAGGCTCTAGAGTGAGACCCCACTGTCTACCCCACATCCCTGGGGTCTGCTGTTCTGGTCCCCAGCCCCTTGCTGAGTAAGCCTGGCTGCTCTGCAGTGATCACTCTCCATTTGGGCACTGGAGCATGATGTCTGGGTGTCCAGCCAGGACTGACTGGGCCGGAGCTGAACAATGAGTCTCTAAAGTCTGGGGATTTGCTTTGGTGCTGATATGGGACCTGAGCTGTTGTACAAGTCTCATTTCTTCTCCTTCAACGATGGACAGAGTCCAGAGGGAGAAAGAAAGGGGAGAGGTGAAGGAACAGCGGTTAAGCTGAGGTTTAGCCCTAAAAGTATCAGAGAGGAGGTGGTATGAGCTTGCAAGTACATGAAGGAAGAAAGGCCAGGTTGGATGGGGCTCTGGGCAACCTGGTCTAGTGAGAGTTGTCCGTACCCGTGGCAGGGGGTTGGAGCTAGATGGTCTTTGAGGTCCCTTCTAACCTAAACCATTCTGAGATCATCTTTGAGCACCACATGCTATCCTGAATCCATCCTGCAAAAGATGCATCTTCAGTCCCTTCCTCTCAGGACATCTTTTGCTCTAGCTGGGCTATGCCCGAGGGTCTCCCTGCTCATGGGCCCCTGATGTCAAGGTGATGCGCTCTCCTTACTAAGGGTTTGCAGGTTGCCCTGTTTCTGCAGCAGGCTGGTAACCCCTGGGTTTTCCTTTCCCTCCCAGACCTACGGAAGAACTTTGACCAGGAACCTCTGGGCAAGGAGGTCCCGCTGGAGCATGAAGTCCTGCTGCAGTGTCGCCCACCTGAGGGGGTGCCACAGGCTGAGGTGAGCAGCTCAGGAGCCCAAAGAAACACCCAGTGTGGTGTCCCCTCCACCACAGGGAGAGAGACGTGGCACATCCTTGCAGATGGCTCGTGGCTGTGATGGATGGCCGCGTGACGAGACCGTCAGCTTTCATTATTCAGCAGAACTGTTAACTTTGGGCAGTGGATCTGTTGTTCTGACATCAAATAACAGACGTAACTTCAGCATCTGCTCAGCCCGGGTCTCTCACACCTCCCGATGTGCTGTTAACCCATCATCTAATGAGGAGGCACCCGATAACTTGTGTGAAGGGAATCAACCACAAGTGAGAGCAAAGGGCTATGAAAGTACTGATGAGTTTCCTTAGCACAGTAGAGGTGCTTTCCTAGTCCATTGCTCCATCTTTGGCCAAAAGAACAACAAAGTTCCCTGGTCAGGTTGGCTTGTCCCAACTTGTGTGGAAAAATCAATGCAGACAAAGGCAAGGTTGGCCAGTCAGTGGTTGTGGTGCTGAGGATGTCAGTTTTCTTCGTAATGCAGATTCCAAGAGAGGACTTTGAGACGGGCCACAGGCTGGTGTGAGTGGTTTTGCTGTCTATCAGGGCTGGTGATTTCAGCCTCTCTGACCTGATGTTTCTCCTGGCTTATGCCTGCACCCACTCTCAGGGACAGCGTTGACTCCTGCCCTTCCCAATCAGCCTAGTGAAGCAGTTGTGTCCCAGATTAGCTTTGAGGCCTGTGGAGATCTTGTGATGGGGCAGCATATGGGATGGGCATTTCCACTGAAACCTGTGACGGGCTTTTCCAGCCTGGATGTTCAGCTCTTGTTCAGCTTAATTGCCATCCTTACCCATCCATTCCTTTGTCTCACCAGGTGGAATGGCTGAGGAATGAGGATGTCATCGATCCTACCCAGGACACCAACTTCTTGATCACCATTGATCACAACCTCATCATCAAGCAGGCCCGGCTCTTGGACACTGCTAATTACACCTGCATGGCCAAGAACATCGTGGCCAAGCGCCGGAGCACCACGGCCGCTGTCATTGTCTATGGTACCAGCCCTTGCTCCCGGGGAGCGCACCTTTGCTGCCAGCCTTGTCTCCAAGCCAAGGGGAGATCTGGGCACTTTTTGGGAGTGGTAGGAGTGAGCACCACTGGAGCACTGCATTAATTAGGTGATAGCCAAGGTCTGCAGAACAGGAGCCTCTACTGGTTTGAGCAGGCTCTTAGGAATGGATAATAGGTGAAGGCATTTCCAAGTCTCTCGGCTGGGTATGAAAGTGGGTGGAGGTTTGACCCAGCTGGGTTGCTTTGACTGTCGGAACAACTGAGAAGCTGCATTTGGCTGAGCTTTGCCATGAAACCAAAGATCTGCTGGGGCCAGAGCAAACGATATTTGCAAAGTGGAAAAATGAACAAAAAAGGCTTGAGCACCTGGTGCGTGGGGTGTGCAGTGGGAGAAGGAGTCTGGTGACTTGCTGTTCACGAGAGGGAGCCGTTGCAAGGTGTTCCAGAAGGTGTGAGGGCCTGGTGAACCTTAGGCTTGACTCAAGTCTCTGCTGAAACGGGATCTGTTGACACGTTCCTGCTGTCTCTTGCCTTTTGCAGTGAACGGGGGCTGGTCCACCTGGTCCGAGTGGTCTCCTTGCAACAACCGCTGTGGCCGAGGCTGGCAGAAGCGCACCAGGACCTGCACCAACCCTGCACCGCTCAACGGTGGCTCCTTCTGTGATGGGCAGCCCTTCCAGAAAATCACCTGCACCACCCTCTGCCCAGGTAAGGCAGGTTCAGAAACCTTGTCTGCACTGCTTGTCGCCCAAGTTGCATGGTCCAGCTGTGCTCCTGGTGTTCTCTGTGGAGACAGGGACTCAGGAGACCAGTCCAAAGCATCTTTCAGTCTGGCAAGACTGAGGGTGACAGAGCACTGGGACAGGCTGCCCAGAGAGGCTTTTGGAGTCTCCTTCTCTGGAGATGTTCAGAATCCATCTGCACGTGTTCCTGTGTGACCTGCTGTAGGTGATCCTGTTCTAACAGTGGGGGGATTGGACCAGATGGTTTTTAGAGGTCCCTTCCAACCCCTAACCTTGTGTGGTTCTGCGAAGACCTGAAAGACCTGGAGATGTCTGTAGAGACACAACAGGGCTGGGTTTGCTGGGGTAATGCTCCGCAAAGGTCTCTGGAAGCCCCGAGGTGGGCACTGGGGAACCCATCCCGAGCCCGTGCTGTGGGGTGTACCAACATGCCTGCTTTTGGTGGCCCACAGTGGATGGAGCATGGACAGAGTGGAGCAAATGGTCAGCGTGCAGCACCGAGTGCACCCACTGGCGCAGCCGTGAGTGCACCGCCCCGGCCCCCCGCAACGGTGGCAAGGACTGCAGCGGCGTGCTGCTCGACTCCAAAAACTGCACCGATGGGCTCTGCTTGCACAGTGAGTACAGGGACACGGGGGAGGGCCCTGCTGGCCGTGGTGCTCCAGCACTTGGCCACGCTGCTGTTGGCCACACTTCCATGTTGATGGGGCAGGCAGCAGCACTGCTGGCACCTCTTTTTTAAGTTTCATGTTTAACAAGGTTCTTTCTCGTCAGGCTCACCCTTCCTGAAGGTAGTTGCCACCCAGTGGAAGGAGAGGTTTAGGGTTTTTTGCTGGGATCTACATGTCCCACCAAGCCAACTGAAGCTGGGTTTGGGATCTCTGGTGACATAAGGCTGGTTGTGGTCAGCAGGGACAAGTCAGGGGGTTTCTTAGCCTCACCACAAAAACAGCAGGCCGGGATCATTTCTTGGTAGGCGAAGCAGCTAGGAAAAGAACCCTGATACTAGCCGTGCTGCTGTGCTATGGTGGGCACAGGGAAGGCAAAGCAGGCGATGCTGCCACCTGCTGCTGCGTGACACCACTGTAGCCAGAAGTCCTGCTAGCCCAGGGACACACACCCTTGGGTCTGGCCAGGCACGGGGACATCCTTCTCGCAGCTTCTGCCTGGCTTTCTGCACGCCTCAGGGAGCAGTGCTGCTCCTTGGTCTCTTCCCACCATGCTGCAGGCTTCTTGTGCCCCCCAGGCTGGCTTCTCCCGCCCCTTTATTTTTTCATTTCATCACCATCACCAGCTTCACCTTTTCTTTTCTAACTTTGTTTTCCCTAACAGATAAGAGAGTTCTAAGCGAACCCAAAAGCCACCGTAAGTGTCCATTCCACAGCCATTCTATTTCCTTGCTTTGGTTTTCTCCTGTCACACCCATGGTGGGGCTCCCTGGCAGCTGGGGCAGGGCAGGGTGGGGAAAGAGAGCACCTAAAGTCTGCCCCAAGTCTCCTGTGGAGGTCAGGTCATGCACCCTGCTCAGAGCTATAAACATGACCCACTTGTGCACCCCCAGTCCCATCCCCTCTTTGCTGCCTGCAATCCCATGATGCAGCCCATGTCACAGCACCAAAACCACTCCAGGCATCCTCATCCCCTGCCATGAAGACTTCCTGGAGTTAGGGATCTTGAGGGTCATCAGAGCTCACATTTCCAGAATCTGGAAAAGACGGGAGTTGAGGGCAGAAGTGGCGTCGTCCTGGTGTAACTGGGGTCGGCAGGCTTGGGACGGAGGGAAGGACGGGCTGGCTGTGCTCAGGTCCTGCTGCTGGAGGCTTTGCCGTGCTCTTCCTTCCCTGCCACAGCCTTTCCAGCAGTTCCAGTACAGATCTTCTCCTTCGCGCCAACATCCCGAGTTAGTGGTGGGCCTGGGGAGCTCTGCTGGGTCTCAATGTGCATTTCTCCTGCTCCATTTCCTTAATCTTTTTGGTCTTCAGTCTTTTGAACTCCCATTTCTTTCATCTCTCCCAGTGCTGGAGGCCACAGGTGATGTGGCCCTGTACGCCGGGCTGGTGGTGGCCATATTTGTCTTCATTGTGATCCTCATGGCGGTGGGGGTGGTGGTGTACCGGAGAAGGTGCCGAGATTTTGACACAGACATCACGGACTCATCAGCTGCTCTGACTGGAGGTTTCCACCCTGTCAACTTCAAGACCTCCCGCCATGGTAAGAGCCACAGCCCGCGTGGGTCCTCTCGCCAGCTCCAGCCCAGGCAGAAAGAAAGTCAGGCTGAGATCACAGTAGGGGTTGGGACCCCAGTGGACCCACAGTCCAAATTTTTTAGGGGAATTTGCTCATTTTTGAAGGCTGAGGGCTCCGTGGAGATGGTCAGGTGTTGCTTATTGTAGGAGGGTTGGACTAGATGACCTTTCCAGGTCCCTTCCAACTCAATATGTTCTGTGATTCAATGGTGATAGGAGTCAAGGCAAGCCACTTCCAGAGCAGATGCAGTGGGGATCTCCTACAGGATGCTGTTCCTCACATAACTGTGGTGCTGAGCAGTTCTGTCCTGAGTGCCTAGTGGAAGACAGACATTAGTAGTCCAGTGCTGTACCCATCGTACCTCCTGTGTGCCCTCCATCCCTGGCTGGACACCCAGGCATCTCTTCCAGCCAAGCAGCCCTTTTAGAATCATAGACTGGTTTGGGTTGGAACAGACCTCAAAGACCATCTAGTTCCAATCCCCTGCCGTGGGCAGTGACATTTCCCACTAGATCGGGTTGCCCAGAGCCCCATCAAACCTGGCCTCGAATGCTTCCACGGAGGGGGCATCCACAGCCTCCCTGTCCAATCTGTTCCAGCATCTGATCACAACCTCCCTGAAACTGCCCAGTGAGAAAAACATCCCCAACTTCAGTGACCTCATCACAGAACCACTCAGACTGGAAAAGACTTTCTTGGTTCTGCTGCTATCTTCATCCCACCCGTGTTTGTTCCTCCCGCAGACAACCCCCAGCTGCTGCACCCCTCGATGCAGCCAGACCTGACGGCCAGCGCAGGGGTGTACCGTGGCCCCATGTACACCCTGCAGGACTCTTCCGACAAGATCCCCATGACCAACTCGCCCCTGCTCGACCCCCTGCCCAACCTAAAGATCAAGGTGTACAACTCCTCCACCACCTCCTCCTCGCCAGTGCTCCACGATGGGACAGATCTTCTCGGGGGGGTCCCAGCCACCGGCACCTACCTGGGGGACACCACCAGGGATGGCCACTTTGTGAACACGCGGAGCAAAGCCCTGGGCTCCCAGCATCTCCTCAGCCTGCCCCGTGAGCATGGCAACAGTGCCAGTGGCACATTTGGCTACCTGGGAGGAAGGCTTACCATACCAGGCACTGGTAAGCCCCAGAATGATCAAGGAGGTGCTCTTGTCCAAGCAGACTTGCCTGCTGTGAACATCCCTTTGCTGGTCCAAAGCTGGCCGGAGAAGAAGGCAGCAAACCATTCCCAAGCCAGGCTTCTCGCAGCCTCCTGGGACTTTCTTGGCCAGTCATGCCACTGATCCAGAGACAGTGCCTTGCAGAATGACCCAGCCTGTGGTTTTGCTTCCCAGTGCAGTGGCCTGACTTCTTCCTGAAAGCAGTGCAGTAGAGAAACACCTGGAGATGTTTCTCCTGGGGCAGTCTGGGCTGCCGTGGCTCGCTGCTGTCCTTGTGCTTGCTGGTCAGGATGCAGGGGTGGTTTATCCTTGGTGTTTCTTCCTCATTTCATGACTAACACCTCTATGTTCCATGCTAGGGGTGAGCCTGCTGGTGCCCCATGGAGCCATTCCCCAAGGGAAGTTCTATGAGATGTACCTGATCCTCAACAAAGAAGAGAGTGCCCTGTAAGTCACACTGCACTGCTCACACTTCTGCTTGTCACTGGCCACCATGAGGCTTCCTTTCCAACCAGTGTCCCCTGTCTTGTCCCAGCCTGCCCTCAGAAGGCACACAGACCGTGCTGAGCCCAGCAGTGACCTGCGGACCCACTGGCTTGCTCCTGTGCCGCCCCGTTGTCCTCACCATTCCGCACTGCGCTGACATCAGCTCCTCAGACTGGATTTACCAGCTGAAGACACAGTCCCACCAGGGAAACTGGGAGGTAAGGTGGGAATCCAGCCCCTGCAACCCCAGAAGACCACAAGCGCTGTGGGACACAGCCCCTAGCAAACCCCTCTGGGTGGTCGGCAAATCCCCAACCTTGATTTCCTGCAGGAAGTTGTGACCCTGGATGAGGAGACTCTCAACACTCCCTGCTACTGCCAGCTGGAAGCCAAGTCCTGCCACATTTTGCTCGACCAGCTGGGCACCTACGTCTTTGTGGGAGAGTCCTACTCCAGGTCAGCCATCAAGAGGCTCCAGCTGGCCATCTTTGCCCCCACTGTTTGCACCTCCCTGGAGTACAGCCTCAAGGTCTACTGCCTGGAGGACACACCAGATGCTCTGAAGGTAACACCACTGCGGGCTGCCTGTTCCCCCAAGCTGTTTGTACTGCCTGCAAGGTGCTGCCTGGTGCCTCTCGAGATGGCCTGGCCCCAGGGAGCAGAGAATCTGATGCAACTGCCTGCTAAGTGACTACAGTGCAATAACAAAGCCTGTTTAGGGCTTTCCCTGGCCTTCCTCCTGCTCTCCAAAGGACACGGTCAGGAGGTTGCTTAGCGCCTGTGCTGGGCCTCCTTTCTGCAGATATGATGGGAGAGGTGCTGCTGCTGCTGGGTGGGTCTTCTCCTCCTGTGCTGCTGTGATTTGCCTCAGTTTTCTATAGATCCTGTTCTTCCTGCATGGAGATGGGTCTCTCCCCTTCATGGAAGGGTTTTGTGGTGGAGATAACACTGAGTGCAGCACAGCAAGCTTGAGTTCCCGTGCCTTGGCTACCTGGCCCAGTGGTAGTGATGGCCCACTAGCTGATGTGGTGGCTGTTTGTTTCCCTGCAGCTTGTCTCCATGGTGTCAGGGTTGCTGTGGTGCCTCTAGGTGGACATGCAGGCAGCCCTCCAGCTCCTCTAGTGTGGTTTTGTCTTAAGAGCCGTCTGTATAGTGGTGGGGTGTCATTAACAACAACTTGGGCATCACTGTGCAAGAGAGTGCTTGGCCTTTGTGTCGGACATTTGTGTTGTCTTGAGGAGTGCAGACAGAATCCCACAATGACAGGGGTTGGGCGGGGCCTCTGGAGATCAAGTCCAACCCCCCTGCCAGAGCAAGGTCACCTAGGGCAGGTTCATTGCACAAGAACAGGTCCAGGTGGGTTTTGAATGTCTCCAGAGAAGGAGACTCTACCGTCTTGCTGGGCAGCCTGTTCCAGTGCTCTGCCACCATCAAAAGTGAAGTTTGTCTTCGTGTTCAGACAGTGCTCACATTATCAAGTTCAGGTTGCAGAGGAGTTGGAGCTGGCTTGTGGGATGAGTTCTTGGAGAGCAGTTGCTGGGGTAGCAAAGGCTCCCTGTTGCTGCTGTTGACTCATCTTGGCAGGAATGTGCCTGGCTGTGGAGCAGCCCCTGCTCTTCTCTTGGGTCTCACTCTCTGTCCCACTGCTTGCAGGAGGTGCTGGAGCTGGAGCGGACACTGGGTGGGTACCTGCTGGAGGAGCCCAAGCCTCTGCCCTTCAAAGACAGCTACCACAATCTGCGTCTGTCCATCCATGACATCCCCCATGCACTGTGGAGGAGCAAACTGCTGGCCAAGTACCAGGTAAGTAGCTGAAGCAAGGGCAGCTGGGGTCCCACACCAGGGACAGCATCTTCAGCAGGGCACCAGGGGTCTCCTGGTCTTCTCCAGACTTGTCCCCCAGAGGGACGAAGGAGTAAGGTTGACCAGTTTTCTGGTCTTTCCTGGTGAGATGCTGTCTGTGGAGTCCCTCTGTCACATCTCATTCCCTTGGGGTGGCTAGAGGATGCGGGAACTCCCAAGGGAGCTGCTGGAGCCTTCACCCAAGTCCATGCTCTGGTGGTCTGCAGGAAATCCCTTTCTATCACATCTGGAGCGGCAGCCAGCGAGCCCTGCACTGCACCTTCACACTGGAGAGGTACAGCCAGGCCTCCACTGAGCTCACCTGCAAGATCTGTGTCCGACAGGTGGAAGGAGAAGGGCAGATCTTCCAGCTCCACATCTTGCTGGGAGAGGTGAGTGGTGTAGAGGTGGCAGGACAGCAAGGGGACACATTTGAGAGCCACTCTGTGTTGCAACATCTTGCCCCATCCTTCCTCTTGCAGCATACCAGCTCCTTCAACACCCTGCGCTCCCACCACAGCGGTGCCACCACCACCTCCACCACCCAGCTGGGACCCTATGCCTTTAAAATTCCCCTCTCCATCCGGCAGAAGATCTGCAACAGCCTGGATGCTCCCAACTCCAGGGGAAATGACTGGAGACTTCTTGCCCAGAAGCTTTCCATGGACCGGTGGGTCTCCCTGTGCTTTGCTCTCCCGTCCTGTGCCACAGGCTGGGGGTCCATGGCTCTGTGCTTCCTCCCCGCTGCAGGCATCTAGCCTAGGTTCCATTCAGCTCTCTAGGTGCACCCATGAAGGTGAATGTGCCTGCACTTAGACCCATCTATACTCATGTGTCCATCTATGCCACAGTCCTGAGTCTCTTGTCACGCTGAATTGGCCCTTTGTTATCTGGAGCCAGGCTGGTGCTGTTCCTGCCTAAGGTCACCTCCAAAGATGGAAGGAAGGGAAGGGAGTCTCAGCCAAACAAAGCTCACGTTGCCTTTGCATGAAGCCAGCTCTGTATGAAAATGAAAGATGATGTATCAAGGACTCTGGCATTTGCACGATGGCATTTCCATCAGGGTTCATGTCACAAAGAGCTTTGCTGCTCCGGCGTCCTCCCTCCTCCCATCCCTGCAGGGCACTGTACCAACCCAGACCCCTCTCTCTGCTTCTCCTCCGCAGGTATCTGAACTACTTTGCCACCAAAGCCAGCCCCACCGGGGTGCTCCTGGACTTATGGGAAGCCGAGCACCACGATGATGGCGATCTCAACACCCTGGCCAGTGCCTTAGAAGAGATGGGCAAAAGTGAGATGCTGGTGGTCATGGCCACGGAGGGGGACTGCTGATGATGCTCCCTGTGACCAGGAGGACAAAATGAGGAGCAAGAGGAGGACCCTTCCCTGACAGTGGGCAGAAGCACATCCATCCCCAGGCAGCAGCTGACCAAGGAAGGGCTGAGGTGGTCGCTTCTCGCTCCCTCCCCACATCGCTGTCAGCCTTAGAGACCCATCCTCGGAGTTTACAAGCAATTCAAGTGTTACACAGAATTCTTCTTCCTCCTCCTCCTCCTCCCTGCACGGGGAGGAATTAGGGCTTCTCGGGTTGGGACAGGGGCTTTCCTTCTCCTTCTTTGGGTTCCCCTCCTCTTCCTTTGATAGCATTTCTGCGCTGAGGAGACAAGTGCGATGTAGGCAAGTGGCTTGCTTCTGTCAAGAGCTTCAGGCAGCAGATCGAGGCAACTGAGAAAGCAAAAAGGAAAAAAAAAAAAGAGTTTCCTAGGAAACGCAAAATACTTTATTATCCAGATCTTTGGATACCAGTCCTTTTTAAAAAAAGAAAAAAGACCAAAAAAGACAGATTTATAAATCTTTTCCGGGGTTTTTTTGCGTGAGAGAGCAAGAGCGTGGCTGTGGGTGGGGTGGCAGAGAGCGAGATGTAAGGGACCACACTTTTGTAGGGAAAAGCGTGCGATCCAGGTCGAGCACTATGTGTTTACATGTCCTGGGACCCCTGGGGAGTCCGTAGGGTGAAGTGCCTCTATGCCACTCTGGTTCAGGGCCAGCTGAGACCCTCCCCACGACTTCTTTCCTTGCAAACTCCCCTCTTCCTGGCAGCAGCGCCCGACATAGTGAAGGGTTTCCCGCCTCCTGCGAGGAGGGATGAGAGATGCTGCCCTACATTTAGGTAGGGTTCGAGGTGAGGGGAGCTGGAGCACATCCAGATAGGGGTATTTTTAATGAATTCTTCCCCGGCATCATTTGGGGGAGCTTTTAAGGATGACTACGCCTTCATTTACATAACTTCAGTACAAACCAAAGATTCCAATCCTGCACCGACCTCCCGACCCCACAGGCCAAAGCAGGAGATCATAGGATCATAGGATGTTAGGGGTTGGAAGGGACCCAAAGAGATCATCGAGTCCAACCCCCCTGCCAGAGCAGGACAAAACTATCTAACACAGATCACAGAGGAACGCATCCGATCACCCAATCCACTGGGATTTGGCAGCAAGCACCCCAAACCTGGGCTTGGGAGCCGCAGAGAGGAGACAAGCAGCTTGTGGAGGAGCCCAGGCATTGAAAAGAACGCAGCACCGTGCTAACCGCTTCAGTCCCGGGTCCAAGTGCTCACAGCCGGGTTCTGGTGCAGTATTTCGGATGAGATTCTGGGAGGGAGCATCTCCGAGTCATGAGCCAGGCTGAGCACTTTCATGCAAGGGATGGCATCATAAGCAGTGACTGGGTTTCCATCCTCTCACTTTATTTTTTTTTCCTGTAATAGACTTTTTATAGAGGTGGAGAAATTGTGGAATGAATGGAGAGCAATGGGAGGGGTAGGTGGGAACAGGGTTCCCCACAAATGAAGGTGAAAATGTAGATGGCCTGCAGGTAGAAATAGTTACTTGGTGAGTGCTGTGTCTTAGAGTTGTGTCGGTTTTAAACAGAACAGAACAAAGAGGAAGGAGATGGTAAGCTCAGGACTAGACTAGCTCACATGGCAGGGCTGTGGATTCTCCCGTCAATAGAAGTATTAAAAGCAAGGTCTGAGACCAGATCCTGCTCCAGGCTGCGATGCGCAGTGTCCTGGCTGCACTGCCCTGGGCCATTGTGGGGCAGTGCTGGGGACCAGAGTGAACTCAGGGAGCCCTGCTGGGAGCAAGAGCATCGCTGTCATGGGGTGGTTGTGGGGGGAGTTTTCAGTATTGCTCAGGCACGTGTGTGACCTCTTGAAGCGTAGCGCTGCTCCCTGTCACGTTTCAGGGTCTCCAGGATTTACTTTTTCCTGGGTTTTCAAGGCTGTTTGATCTTCTGTTGTGTTGGATGGGAAGACTTCTGCCAGGTGAGCCCCTGTATCATGTAGGAATGGTTTTATCCATCCTTTAGGTTGCACTTGAGCATCCAGTTTCTGAGACCCCATCTCTGAGCTGGGCGGGGATTAAGGGAACTGGGAAAGAACTGAAGAACTGATGGAGCAAAGCAGTTGCTGGTGTTGCACAGGGCTCCTTTCCCAGTGTCAGGGTGCTCTCTGTTGGATGAGATGCTCTTCTTTAGTGTCGCCTCTGAATCTCACACTCTCATTCTCACTGTCTCTTGTTCACGGGTCACCACACACCTGTCCGTCTGTCCCACCTGTTGGTGCCTCTGCCTCCGTCCCCGTCCGACCACGTTCATCTTCCCCTTCCTTTTGGTGGGCAGCAGCTGCCTGCATCTGCCAAGGTGCGTATCTGGGGAGTTGTTTTTCAGATCAGGGAACCTGTGGCAGGAGCAGGACAGGGGTGAGGCAGGGTTTGCCCTCTACCCTGGTCCTCTGAGCACCAGCACCCATCTCCCAAAGGCGCCAGCTCCTGGGAGCCCTCTACACCTCCCTCCACAACCAGGGGGGTTCTCTGGCTGGGCATTTTGGCAAAGGAAAAGCCACGGTCCGTGTTCTGCTGGCAGTGTCCATCTATTGCCCCGCAGTCTGTTTCCATATTTATATGTCTGGGGGATGGGCCTGCTGGCATCCTCTGAAACCACATCTGTTTATTCTGTAAACTAAAGAACTGTAAATAAAGTTTAGCATTCATATTGTAACAAATTAATTTTTATGCAATAAATTATATTTCCTAGTCTAATTAAAAAACCCAACAAAATCAATCTGTTCTCTCCTCTCCTGTTCATTCACCAGTTCCTGCTGGGTTGAGTGTATGCCACGGTGTTTCATTTGGGAAGGGGGAATGAGGCATCAAGCTTCAATCCACAACTGAAGGACCTCTGTCCTCCAACCACCACCTCATAGAATCATAGGGTTGGAAGGGACCTCCAAAGGACATCTAGTCCAACCCCCTGCAACGAGCAGGATCATCTCTAACTAGAACAGGTTGCTTAGAGTCTCATGAAGCTGACCTTGAATGTCTCCAGGGGTGGGGTCTCCATCACTTGTCTAGGCAACCCGTTCTTGTGATCCATCACCCTCAGATTACAGAATATTTTCTCATGTCCAGCCTAAATATCCTGTTTTCCAGCTTAAAACCATGACCCCTTGTCCAACTGTTCTCTACCCTTGTGAACAGTCCTCCCCAGCCTTCTGATAGGCACCTTTCAGGGTTTGGAGTGTTGCTAAAAGGTCCCCCAGAGTCTTCTCCTCTTCAGGCTGAACAGCTCCTCTGCTTTCTCAGCTTCTTCCATCCCTTGCTCTGGGACACCCTCCACCAGGCTGCTCCCCTTCTTCAGTCCTGTCCCTCCAGCTCTGCCAGAGGAAGCAAAGCCAGAAAGGTTTGCAGGGCAAGGTGAAGGTTCTGCTGCCTCTGCCAGCTCTCCATGGGCTGTCCGGGGGGATGAGCTGTCACCAGGAGATGGCAAGGTTATCCCTGCTCAGAGTGGGTGCAGGGGGCGGTTCTGTAACCAGTGAAAAAACAGGATAAATTGCTCCTTGGTCACCACAGTAATTATAGCCACACAAGGATGCGAACCCCCACCCAGGCTTTCCAGCTCCACCCTGAGGTAGACACCTTCTCAGAGGGACCTTTGCATGTCAACCTCATCTTTCCAAGGACACACAGCTATGGATAACTTTGACTGACTGGTGCCTCGTTTCATCTGACCTATAGACATCCCCAGTTTGCTAATTCCCCTCAAAATTAATCTGGCACAAATCTTCTCTGCAGTTGAAGGATTGAGTTCAGTCCCTGTGACAGACACAGAAGCAACTGCTGTGCCATCTCCAAGGGATGGCAGATATGTGCTGGGACACCTGGGAGCTCTGGAGCAGCCCAGTGCTGGGGCTGGGACAGAGGGAAGCAGCCAAAACTCTGCTCTGAGCATCGGGGTGCTTCTCACATATCCCCTGAGCCCACTGCAGGGGGGCTGTCTGTGTTGCAGAAGGTCTCTCAGGGTGGGTAATGCTGACTCGAGGGGCCATCACAACTTCGATTAAGTGTGAACTGGCCTCGTTTTCCCTGTCACCATCCCTTGTGCTGATGTGATCTGAGGCTCTTCCCCAGCAGTGGGTTTTCTGATGTGATAGATAGCAGCAGGTCAGAAATACCAGGCTGCGCTGACGGGTGACTGACTCGGATAGGCTGTGCCATCTCCTCAGGTGCTTTCCCAGCCTGCCATGTCAATGCAGATGAAAATCCCAAGGAGAAACCTCTGGAGAGGAACACATGCGCTCCTCTCAAGCCTTTCCATCTCAGCACGTCGCCGGTGGGTTGGTCGCCTGCTTCTGCTTGTTTTGCTCACAGACGAGGCAAAAAAGCCATAGAGCACACTTATGTCTTGGGCTGTTTTGACATCTGGGTGGCTAAGGCCATCTGATCCGCTCTCCTCAAAGGAGAATGGGGGTGGCTGGCCCTGGTTCCCAGGCTGTGGCCAGCTGTGTGTGCACTGGTGCTGCTGGGAGAGTCTGGGTCTTGTCTGCTCTTGCCCCACGGGTAGTTGTGTGTGGAAAAAGTCCAAACTAGACCATCTCAGAGCCTTTTGCAAAGGCTGGAGATTTTTGTGCTTTGATGAAGAGGACACTCGGGTTTGCTGTAATTCTCTTAGATACTGATGACAGAGAATCCTCCAGGCAAGCAGCTGGCAACTGGAAAAAAGAGGTAAAACTCCATTAACTGACATCTTAAGTGCAAAGAAATTAGCAAAGCAGGTCTGATGGTAATGGGGTTGCAGAAAGTCTGGGGCCCCACCACTTTGTTGTGCTCCTGTAGGAGAACTGCTAACAGAGC
>VXBP01009890.1:108965-121650 GCA_013400115.1 Rhinopomastus cyanomelas | reverse complement strand
GGTCTAAGTGATCCTCCTGTGTCAGGGGGATTGGACTACATGGTACCTTCCAATCTGTAATGATTCTATGATTCTATGATTCTATCACCACAAGCTAGACCAGAGCTCTAAGGGCACAGCCAATCTGTCCTTAAACACCTCCAGGGATGGAGACTGCACCACTGCCCTGGGCAGTCCATTCCAGGCTCTGATCCCCCTTTCCATGAGGAAGGGCTTCCTAACATCCAACCTAACCCTCCCCTGGCAGCTTCAGGTCCTGTCACTAGTTGCCTGGGAGAAGAGCCTGACCCCCACCTGACTGCAGCTTCCCTTTTGGTAGCTGTAGAGAGGGAGAAGGGCCCCCTGATTCTCCTCCAGGCTCAGCAGCCACAGCTTCTACAGCTTCTCTTCATCAGCCTTTCCCTCCAGTCCCTTCCCCAGCCTCATTGCTCCTTTGCATCTTCTCCAGCCCCTCAATCTCTTTCTTGAAGTGAGGGGCCCAGCACTGTCCCCCAGTACTCAATGGGAGGCCTCCCCAGTGCCTGGTACAGGGGGAGAATGATGTCCCTGTGTGCAAAAAGGGCAGGTGTTGAACTGTAGGAACAGTTCTATGGGACAGCAGTTTCCTGCTATTTTTAGTGCAGCACCACAACTGCTCGTTTAGCATCTCTTAATTGTTTTCAGGCACCGCTATTAATTGTGTGGCATTGTTCCTGAATTAAAATTTGCCTATTTACTAACCTCCTTCTTCTTATCATCCCGAGGCCCCGGAGAGTGCAACTATTTGTCAAGTAACTGCTTGTGAGTTACTTCCCCTGTCACCATTACTGGCTCTTTGTATCCCCTTGTAACAGCCTGGGATTTGCCTTTTAACTCAGGAGTGGATCATCTAAGCTGACAGTGTGTCAAAGATTATGCAAACAAAGCAGGAAATAACCCCAGTCTGTGCTAGGAATACTGAGTCCGATGTCACTGTCACTCACGTTAATAAATTAACCAACGTTAATGATTTATAATCACCAGAGAGAGATGCCCGGTCTGAAATGGGTCACTTTGCTTTCTTCTGTTTATTTTTGGGTAACATCTGCTCAAATACTGAACAGCCCAACTGTTTTTCGAGCTGACATCAATTTATGGGCTTCAGACCAAAGTTATTTTTCCTGGAAATTAGGGAAGATTTTTATTCGCGTGTCTCCCATGCTGAAGCAGGATGAAAGGTCAAAACCCATTAAAACTTCAGCAAAGCAGAAAGATATGAAAAGATGTGCGGGGAGAAGTGTAATGAAATATAACAAGGGCAGTGTAGAGTCTGGCATCTGGGCAAGAACAACCCCAGGGGCCACTGTAGGTTGGGGACTGACCTGTTGGAAAGGGACCTGGGGGTCCTGGTGTCCAGCAGGATGGCCAGGAGCCAGCAATGGCATCCTGGGGTGGATTAGAAGAGGAGTGGTTAGTAGATTGAGAGAAGTTCTCCTGCCCCTCTAGTGTGCCCTGCTGAGACCGCATTGGGAATCTTGTGTCCAGTTCAGGGCCCCTCAGTTCCAGAAGGACACAGAAGTGCTGGAGAGAGGCTGCTGCAGAGGCACAGAGATGATTAAAGGAGTGGAGCATCTCCGTACTGAGGAAAGGCTGAAGAAGCTGGGTCTCTTGAGCTTGGAGAAAAGGAGACTGAGGGGTGACCCCATTTAATTTTGATAAATATGGAAAGGGTGGGTGTCAGGAGGATGGAGCCAGGCTCTGCTCAGGGCACCCAATGATAGGACAAGGGGCAATGGATGTGAGCTGGAACAGAGGAGGTTCCACATCAGTCTGAGAAGGAACTTTTTCCCAGTGAGGATGACCAAACACTGGGTTGCCCAGGGGGATTGTGGAATCTTCTTCTCTGGAGATGTTTAAAACCCGCCTGGCCATGTTCCTGTGCAACTGGATCTAGGGGATCCTGCTGTGTCAGGGAGATTGGACTGGATGATCTTCCGAGGTCCCTTCCAATCCCTAACGTTCTGTGGTTCTGTGATTAGTTTTTATAGACTTTGGATTCTCCAGGTGCCTAAGTGTATCTTTAGTTTTCTCTGTCTTTGATTTTAGACACTTGTTTGGTGTTTTATTGAGTACAAAAATAGATGTGTTTTCTGGGAGTCCAGTTTTGGAACGCCTGGGGAAAAAGCCTTGAAAACAGAGAAAAGCAAGATCATAGGGGAAACTGTGGACCTCTGCTCTGCCTCCTTCTTGCTGAGCAGGAGATGATGGTAAGAGTCCATTCTCTGCAAGTGCGGAAGTTAATCTGGCTTTACAGGCTTGTTCCACGCTGCTTGGCAGGACTGGGCGGCTCTGTGTGGAGTGGATCTTTTGGTCAGACCTGTCTAAATATGGTGCTTTATCCTCTGGATGAAGAGAGGAATCAGACTTTTTGGCTATTGTGCTGGATTTTCCTTTCTGGAATCCTTTTCTATGACCCCAGGGTTCCCTTTATCTGCTCTGCTAAAGGAAATGGAGCAACCAGCTTGGATGAAGACTTTTTGATGCTTTCCAATCATGTCTGTCCATGTCAGCGGGGATTTGATTCCCACAGTCCTATGTCTGTGCTTGGCAGGTTGTAACTCACAGACGTACGGTGGTGGGCAGGAGCCGATTGCTTCTGTCTTAATCTGCAGCCTCTTACATTTATGACTCCTTTGTGTCATCCATCTTTATTTGCATTACAAGGCAAAACAACCACCTTCCCCAGCGGTTTCATCCAGATTAATGTGTTTTATGCTCAGTAGGATCCACGGATGGCGATTTACAGGGGTTCTGGGCACTCGAGACTCAGGAGCAGTGGTACTTGTGAAACGTGCCATGGCTGTGATGGATGGGGCGTATTATCTAAATGCTAATAAATAACCGAGCCACAAATTTGCTCCATTTTTCTCCATCCCTATGCTGCCTCTGTTTGTTGGATGAGGCTAAATCTAGTCTCGGACACATTATGGTACTAATTAGCTCCCATTTTTTCTTTCTTTGTTTGTTTTAGGTAGGACAGTGTGGATGTGCTGTTGCTGGGCATATTTAGGGGTCAGCCTCTCTGGCTTGTCTCCACTGACAGTCAAGAGGGACACAGCTGCTTGAGAGAGTCCAGTGCAGAGCCACAAAGATGATGAAGGGAATGGAGCATCTCACTGAGAAGGAAAGTCTGAGGGAGCTGGGTCTCTTGAGCTGGGAAAAGAGAAGCCTGAGGGCTTCAACCCCATGAATGTTGATCAATATGGAAAGGGTGGGTGTCAGGAGGATGGAGCCAGGCTCTGCTCAGTAGCATCTAATGATAGGACAAGGGGCACTGGGTGTGAGCTAGAACAGAGGAGGTTCCACATCAATCTGAGAAGGAACTTCTTCATTCTGAGGGTGACAGAGCACTGGAAGGGGCTGCCCAGTGATGTTGTGGAATCTCCTTCTCTGGAGACATTTCAAACCCACCTGGCCATGTTCCTGTGTGACTTTGTCTAGGAGATCCTGCTGTGTCAGGGGGATTGGACTGGGTGATCTTTTTGAGGTCACTTCCAATCCTTAATGTTCTGTGATGGCACAGTTTGGTGTGAGAGGGTGGAGGTGTGAAGCTGGTGTAAATCTCGATTGGCAAAGGACTCTCAAGCATCATTTAAGCAGCTGGTAGGTTTGTTCTTACTAATCTCTGCAGGACTCTCCCATAGGGATGATGTCCTTTGAATGCCTATTTGATCATGATATAATGTGCCCTATGAGAAGAATTCTTATTACACCATGATCTGTGCTTTGAAGAACAAGTAAGTTGTCTGAAAGTTGACTTGACCTCAACATTTCTCTAGCTTACAAAGTGGACAAGAGAAGACACTTCCCAGTCTTCACAGTTTATCATCGAAATAGCTTGGGAGAATCTGATAATGTGAACAAATCAATCTGGTTCTGGTCTTCAGCACAACTCTCCCTGTCTCCAGACCCCCATGGGGTGTATTTACTGCCCATATTCCTGCATTATCATTGCTGTCACCATTTATTTGTTTAGAGCCAAGGCTGGACTAACCTGGCACCGTTGAGTTCTCAGCTCAGGATCAAGCTCTGCTCTTAGCATCTGTCTTTCGGTGCTTGTTTGCTTCTTGTTCATTTTTTCTAGAGAAGGCTGATAAAAAGCGATTCAGAGGTGCCCAGTGGGTTCATAGATACAACATCCCAGCGCTGCCAGTAAGCGGCGATGCGACGACCTCAGCAGTCTCAAGGTTTGATCGTACTCATCCAAATCCATAGACGAGACAATCTTATTAAATAATTAAAGTGGCGTGAAGTTCAGAACTCTTGCGTTTAGCACTTTTCATCTCTCCTGCCACTTATTTCATTGCTCTTTACAGAGAAATTACACCTTTCTGCTTGTAGCATTTGCTCTGCTCTGTAGCAGTGGTTCTCCAGCAGATCCTGCAGCCCTCCCGACCTCCCCACGCAGCTGGTAATATTGTGGCTTGTTTCCATGGAGACCAGAGTGAAATGATAAATAAATGGTGCTGGGAATAGTAGGATTTCACCTCCTGTCAGCAGGATAAAACCAGAGAGGCAGTTATGGCCTGATGGTGTAGGGCAGGAGAGCCCACTGCCAGGCACAGCACTGATTTCAGCATATGCTTGGCTCCACACACCAATGCTGAAGAGCATGAGCTAGGTGATGGACATGGGTGAAAATACCTAGGCTGTTTCCTTTTGAGCTGGCTGATGGAATCTCATAGCCTGGGCATCTAAAGAACTCTGGTTTGGACCCTAGTTGTGTTGACGAGCTGCTGTGTGGTCTCAAAAGCTCATTTCTCATTCACATGTAGCCCCCACATTCCTTGTCAGTAGGGACTATGGATGAATGTGGGTCTTCCAACACTGTGCTGGCAGTGGGAACAGAGAACTGGTCTCAGTCTGCTGCTTTTTTTTATGACTTAGAGGGCAGTTGTTCTCAGCATAAATGACTTACTGGAGGGTTCAATCTAACCTTGCCCTGCAATGAGTACTTCCTCACGCGGTCAAGCAGGTGAATGTTGTCAGACTGTTTAAAGCTGTGGTGGGTTCAGTTCATAAAATCCCAAGCCCAGATCTTCCTCACTGCAGATGGAATTAAAATACTGAACTCAGATCTGAATTCTGGAGTGGTTCAGCTGTAGAAGAAATGGAGTCCAGTTCTGGGCCCCTCAGTTCAAGAAGGACACAGAACTGCTGTAGAGAGTCCACCGCAGAGCCACAGAGATAATGAAGGAAGTAGAACAACCTCCCTGATGAGGAAAGGATGAGGGAGCTGGGTCTCTTGAGCTTAGAAAAAAGGAGGCTGAGGGGTGACCTCATTAATGTTGATAAATATGTGAAAGGTGGGTGTCAGGAGGATGGAGCCAGGCTCTGCTCAGTGGCATCTAGTGATAGGACAAGGGGCAACGGCTGTGAGCTGGAACATAGGAGGTTCCATATCAATGTGAGAAGGACCTTCTTCTCGGTGAGGGTGACAGAGCACTAGAAGGGGCTGCCCAGGGGGTTTGTGGAGTCTCCTTCTCTGGAGACATTTCAAACCCACCTGGACATGTTCCTGTGCAACTTGGTCTAGGTGATCCTGCTGTGGCAGTGGGATCAGACTGGATGATTTTTTGAGGTCCCTTTCAATCCCTGATGTTCTGTGATGCTGTGAATCTGTGAAGTGATGAAATCAGAACTTCCAAAGCGGGAGCAGAAAGTTGAAAGTGATTTGAATCTGACCTGTGTGCACTCCCTTCACTCTCAGCCCCTCTCTGTTGTCTCATTTGTATTAATTACTGCAAACATCCCCTGTGTCTGTGAGCAGGCCAGTCTTTTGTTCTTGCTCATTACCCCAGGCGCTCTCTCTTGATCTCATTTGGTTCTGCTGGGACACCTCGGTAGTTTTCTGAGGCTGTGAGTCCAGGATTGGGTAGAAATTGCTGCCCAGCATTGGTGCTTCAGCTGAAGATGCTCTCTCTCTTGTGACTCACCAGTAAACCAGCAAGATGTCTTGGTGCTGCTGGAAAATGTTTTTCTTCCCTCACAATAAAGAATCCCACTTGTTTTCTGTTTTACTGAAGTGGCACTTCTGTGTGTTGGGAGCATAGTGGTGGAAGAGATTGACAAAGCAGGGGATCCCTTCTTCCTTCTTCTCTTGTTGCAGAGGCAACAATAGAAGCTGGTGAAAGGCCTGGAGAATAAATCTGGTGAGGAGAGATTGAGAGAGTTGGGGCTGTTTAGTTTGAGGAAGGAGGCTGAGAGGACACCTCATCGCTCTCTACAACTATCTGAAAGGACACTGTAGAGATGTTGGTGCTGGGCTCTTCTCACGGAGAATTAGTGATGGAATCAGAAGGAAGGGCTTCAAGCTTCAACAGGGGAGGTTTAGACTAGATATCAGGAAGAAATTCTCCCTGGAGAGAGTGGTCAGGCACTGGAATTGACTGCCCATGGTGGTAGCTGAGTCCTCATCTCTGGATGAGTTTAGGAGTCATTTGATGTGGTGTTGGGGGATCTGTTGTAGGAGTAGAGTTGATGAGTAGGGTATATGGCTGTATGGTAGAGTTGATAGTTGGACTTGATGATCCCAAGGGTCTTTTCCAACCTGAATGATTCTGTGATTCTGTGAAGCTGAATGTGTGTGCCGTGGACACGCTGGCTATTGTGCTGTGCTGGTCTTGAGCTGGGAAAACCCTTCATAGAATCACAGAATGGTTTAGGTTGGAAAGGACCTTGGAGGTCATCGAGTCTCAACCCCCTATTGTGGGCAGCAACACCTCTCACCAGCCAGGGTTGCCCAGAGCCCCATCCAACCTGGCCTTGAACACTGCCAGGGATGGAGCAGCAGCCACAGCCTCCCTGGTCAACCTGTTCCAGTGCAACTCCTGATCACATTGCAGTGATTCAGTACCTGCCTGGTTTTGTACACTCCAGCCCAGCTCTTCTGAGATTACGTTGCTAGTGGGGTACAAGACCTGTGGCTGATGGGAGGATGAAGGGGACAGTTCCTTCCATAAGCCTTTGGCCCTCTGAAGTTTGTCCTGTGGTGCTACCTCATGCATTATGGATCCCCTGTTTGTGGTTGGTCGGACACTTGTGTGTTGGCAGTTAAGACCTGTGAATGTTTCTGTCTCCGTCTTACCCCCTCGGCTTCCTTCCTTTAACATTTTACAGCTTTATCTTTAGGATTCCTCTTACTTGTAACTTCTGAAATGGGCTTCTGATTAGCTATCGCCTTTGAACACCGTGAAAAAAAACCCAGAATCATCCTTGAACTCTCATCTGTCCTTTTGCTTCTGCTCTGATGGCACCAAATACCTAATTATAATGAAGTAAAGGAAACTACTGAAGGAGCTGTTCTGCCCTTTCTCGAATCCTCTTTGACAGTCCGATTATCGTCAAGAAGAAAGGACCGTCCTGATACAGTCCCAGAGGAGAAGGATTAACAGCCCTCGAAGCTGTGAGGGAAGATTCACGCTGATGTGAAGAAGACAGATGCATGTGTAGTTTGAGTTCATCTTGGCAGAGTCGTGCTGAAAATGCCAATCAGACGGTTTTAATGCTGGCAGGAGAAGAAGTGCGTGAGGGGGCTGGGTGAGCACTGGGTTGTTCCAGCTCAGCGTGAACAGCAGCAGGGAGCCCGTGCTCCCCAGCGGCTCCCCAGCAGCTCCCCATCTGCCCAGGGTGACTCTTTTCTGCGGGCACATAGCAAGGTGACAAAGGACGACAAGTTAAGAGATAATCGCAGAATCCCAGAACATTAGGGATTGGAAGGGACCTCGAAAGATCATCCAGTCCAATCCCCCTGACACAACAGGATCCCCTGGATCCAGTCACACAGGAACATATCCAGGTGGGTTTTAAATGTGTCCAGAGAAGGAGATTCCAAAGCCTCCTCAGGCAGCCCCTTCCAGTGCTCTGTTATCCTTACTGGGAAGAAGTTCCTTCTCACATTGATGGGGAACCGCCTCTGTTCCAGCTCACACCCATTACCTCTTGCCCTATCGTTAGATGCCTCTGAGCAGGGCCTGGCTTCTTCATCTTGGGCTGTTGCTGCTCGCTGGTGAGAGAGCTGGGGGGTGAGATTGTTTTGCCTCAGGCAACTGGGTTTATCTGCAGGGAAGACAAAGGTGGTGTTGTGCCCAAATTTGCTTTAAATTTGCTACCACAGGTGCCAATGGGGATATGAAAGGAGGTTGGACAAGGTGGGCATCACAACAAGTGACACGATGGAGGAAACGATCTCAGGTTGCCCCAGAGGAGGTTGAGGTTGGCCCTGAGGAACAATTTCTGCCCCACAAGGGTTGTCCAGGCCTGGCCCAGGCTGCTCAGGGCAGTGGGGTAGTCCCTGTGTCTGGAGGGGTGGAAACACTGTCGGGATGTGAGGTGAGGAACAGGGGGCAGTGGGGACCTGGCAGTGCTGGGGTTGGACTCGAGGAGCTTAAAGGGCTTTGCCAACCCAAACAGTTCTGTGGTTCCATGGTGGGGCAGATGTAGCAGTACAGAGCTGAGATGGGCTGCACCAGGCACTTCAGGAAGGAGGGAGACAGAGCAGAAGAAAACTAGTGCTGGCAAGTGCTTCATGCTCAGCTCAGTGGATCTGGTCTCTGAACATCCATTTCAGGGCTTCAGTCATAGTTTTGATCTTTGTGGTCACAAAACATTTGTCCTTCGCTGTATTGGGTTGATGTCCTTGGTTGCCCACTGGGCAGGGCTCTTGTGTGCCATTGTCTGGCACCGCGGTGTCAGTTTTTTCTGTATTAAGAGGCTTTTTTGAGATAGAGATGTTGCCTCCATGGGAATTCCTCCAAGGCTTCATGTCTGTCAGTCCAGAATCCTGAGCGGGATTTCAGGAGGGATTAGGTCCTGTGGGAGTGTGTCAGCGTTTCATCTTGTGATGAGAGAGGAAAGGCGTCACACCACTCTCTGTTCTGTTCAAAACAAGGCGATGCAGGACGGCTTCTGCTTTCTGCACTGCAAATGTGGACTGTAGAAGGCTGTGCAGGAGAGTTGGGGAAGAGTCTGGAGAACAAACCTTGTGAGGAGCAGCTGAAGGAGCAGGGGCTGATTAGTCTGGAGAAAAGGAGGCTGAGGGGAGACTTTATTGCTGCCTGCAACTACCTTAAAGGAGGGTGTGGAGAGATGGGGGTTGGTCTCTTCTCACCAGTAACAAGTAATAGGATGAGAGGAAATGACCCCAGGCTGCACCAGAGGAAGTCTTGGTTGTCCATGAGGAAAAACTTCTTCATGGAAAGGGTTCTCAGGCCTTGAAGCAGGCTGCCCAGGAAGGGGATTGAATTACCATTCCTGGATGAGTTGTGGAGATCTGGAACCTAGAAACAGGGTTCAGCAGTGGCCTTGGGACAGTTTGGTTAATGCTGGGAGTCCATGAGTTTACAGGTCTTTTCCAGCCTAACCAATCCTGTGGCCGTGTTAGAAGATTCCCTTGGGTTCAGCATGCTGCTGGCACGTTCTGTGAGGTGCCTGGGTGAATCATGAGGAAATGCTGCTTTTTAGCACCAGATCTTGGACTGCACCCAACATAGCCCAGAAAACGTAATTGTGGAACAGATTTTTCCTGTTGAAAATGCAGAAGTGAAAATGCAGGTGCTTTTACACAGAAAATGGACACACAGGATAACAGGATCATGTCTCCACAAACAGCGTCACACCCTGGGTTTGGCATTTTGAGACAGGATTTTAGCAGCTGCCTCCCCCTTTACCGTGCCCTGCTGAGACCAAATCTGGAAGACTGTGTCCAGTTCTGGGCCCCTCAGTTCCAGAAGAACACAGAACTGCTGGAGAGAGTCCAGTGCAGAGCCACAAAGGTGATGGAGGGGAACAGCTCCCTGCTGAGGAAAGGCTGAGGGAGCTGGGTCTCTTGAGCTTGGAAAAATGGAGCCTGAGGGATGACCCCATGAATATTGATAAATACAGAAAGAGTGGGTGTCAGGAGGATGGAGCCAGGCTCTGCTTAGGGACGCCCAATGATAGGACAAGGGGCAACAATGGGTGTGAGCTGGAACACAGGAGGTTCCACATCAATCTGAGAAGGAACTTCTTCATGGTGAGGGTGACAGAGCCCTGGAAGGGGGTGCCCAAGGAGGTTGTGGAGTGTCCTTCTCTGGAGACATTTCAAACCCAACGGGCTATGTTCCTGTGCAACTTGGTCTAGAGGATCCTGCTGTGGCAGAGGGATTGGACTGGATGGTCTTTTGAGGTCCCTTCTAATCCCTAATGTTCTGTGATTCTGTGTTTCTTCAGCCTGGCTGCTGTTCACACAACCTGCTTTTATAGACTTTGCTCATACTCTGAGCTGCTTTTCTTTCCTATCACAGGCTGTCATGGTTTTTCCCTCTGCTCTACCCAAGCTGCATGCATTTACTTTTGCAAAACCGCATTTCCCATCTATCTCTGTCAAAGAATTTACAGACATTGTGGGGAAATATATGGAGATCCAGCACCACTGCCTCCGCAGACACAACAGAAGATACTCTTCATTTTAGGACACTCATCTTCTCTAATCTCTCCTGTGGCTATTTATCACAGGTTTGTCTGTATTGATTTTCCTCCTGCAGATCACTGCAGCTCCAGCACGTTTGAACTCCTCTGATGTGCTCCACATGGTTTGTGGCCTCTGGGTTTCTTGTGGGACACAGCAAGCTGCTTAGTCTCTGGAGCCTGTTTGGGGTTTTTTTGCATTTGAACTTCCTAAGTCTCTTCTTATCGTGAGGCTAGGGTAGCTCCTAGATGAGGGATTTCTTGAAGTTCTTGTGCTGATTTAATTCCAAATGTTGTAATCGTAGAATCATTAGGGATTGGAAGGGACCTTGAAAGATCATCCAGTCCAATCCCCCTGCAACAGCAGGACCACCTAGACCAAGTGCACAGGAACATATCCAGGCGGGATGAGGCATCTGTGGATGGATCAGTTGTGGGAGCTGCAGCTGGACTGCCAGAAAATATCTGTCCCTGTTTATTGTTAATTGTCTGCTGTGGGGCAGCTCCATTCCCAGTATAAATTGGAAGTGAAACTCATGTGGAACAGAGCAGAATGTGTTGTCCAGTTGCTGTGTCAAGCTTTGGCTGATACGTGAGACAAATCACACACAGAGAATCACGCAGAACATCAGCCTGCTGTGGCAGGGGGATTGGGCTAGATGATCTTTAGAGGTCCCTTTCGATCTCTAATGATTCTATGATCAGGGATTGGAAGGGACCTCAAAAGATCATCTAGTCCAATCCCCCTGCATTGCTGCAGGAACTTGCAGTCATCTCCACCACTGTCTTACGCTTCATATGGGGGACTTGGGCTTTGATCTGGGGCTACTGCAGTAGCAGATTCACTGTACAAGAGGCCAGAGCTCTGCAGAAACTGGTAACTGGTAACAAGGGATCTGTGACAGGACAGAGGGGCACACTGCCTGTTCTGGTGGGTTCATGTCTGGGGAGGTTGGGCTGTCCGCACCAGAGACTGTGGGTGTGATGGGATGCCACCAAGTCTCCCATCACTTGAAAACCTGGAGTCACAGTGTTGACGTTCAGTTCTGTTGCCTCGGTGCCAAAGTCGGAGGAATAACAAAACTGGTTTTGGAATCAGAAGGATTGACTGGGAGAGGTGGTTAAAATTGCTCACCATACATCGTTTATCTTAAGGGCAAGCTGGGAGGATGTGGCGAGGAAGAAAATAATTGGTGGGGGCTGTGGAGGTGCCACGGGGCTCAGTGAGTGAAGTAAACAGCAAAAAGTGTCTTCCATTCCCAGCACTGATTTCCGGAGTCATCTCCAACAAGTGACGTTGTTTTTTTAATCATTTCTTCTGCTGTCACTTTGCTTGCACAGTGCTGGAAACCGTATCTCTTGTCACCTCTGGACACTTTGCAGGCGGAGTCATGCAGCCACACTGTTCTCACACAGCTGGGCAGTTGCTGCTGTGTTATCCCCTCCAGCTCCAAGACAAGAATTTCATGAGGGGTCTTTTCTCCATGCATTAAATATCACCCTCTCTGCTGGAAAAAGTAAGTGTGGTGGTGATACATCTGTGAGATCTGAGAGTTATAAGTGGGCACTCAAAGAAAATTCTCCCAGAGCACTGCTAGGGCAATCTGGCTGCTTGAAGCTGTTGCTCCAGGTTTTCCAGGATGACTTTTCCTGTCACCAGTTGTCTGACTGTCAAATGAGCACCATCTGCTCTTGAGGCTGAATTGGCTAAAGCAGTGAAGCTGGTCCAGAACTGGTGAAGGTCTGTGTTTGCAGAATCACAGAACATCAGGGATTAGAAGGGACTTTGAGAGATCATCTAGTCCAATTCCCCTGCCAGAGCAGGACCACCTAGACCAAGTCGCACAGGAACATATCCACATCCCACAGGAACAGTCCAGGTGGGTTTGAATGTCACCAGAGAAAGAGACTCCACAACACCCTTGGGCAGCCTGTTCCAGTGCTCTGTCACCCTCATTGTGAAGAAGTTCCTTCTAATGTTTATATGGGAAGCCTTTGTGGGATTGTGTAAGGTGCTAGGAGAGCTACTGAATGCTCTTATAGAATCACAGAATCATAGAATCATTACGGATTGGAAGGGACCTCAAAAGATCATCTAGTCCAATCCGCCTGCAACAGCAGGATCACCTAAACCAAGTCACACAGGAACCTATTCAGTCGGGTCTTGAATATCTCCAGTGAAGGAGACTCCACAACCCCCCTGGGCAGCCTGTTCCAGTGC
>VXBP01009890.1:85774-107950 GCA_013400115.1 Rhinopomastus cyanomelas | reverse complement strand
AACGAATCCCTCCTAGCAGCTGCTTTAGCCCTGGACCTTCTAACTCCACCCATTGCCAACAAGAGGAAGACAGGAGAGAGAAGAATGAAAGCAAGACAGAAACACGACCTAACAGAACAAGGCGGCGTCTGCAGCCCTGCCTCCTTATGGTAGGAACTCATCAGCCCTGAGTATTATAACAGCACGGTGCGGTCAGAATTCAGTACAATGCTCTGAGGGAATCTGCAGGTGCAACACTTAACCTTTCAGTGACTTAGGAGTTTCTCCAGGAACCATCTCCAAGGTCCCTAAAAGCCAGTGTCTTGTGATTCACATTCGGCAGGAACAGTGTGATCACTGTGGGGTTCCATTATTAAGTTCAGTTTGGTGTTCTCCAGCAGGCTGGCAGATTTAGAATCATAGAGTCATTCAGTTTGACTGCTGGGGGCAGTGCTGGGCCTCTAACTTCAAGAAAGAGATTGAGGGGCTGGAGCGGGTCCAGAGGAGCAACAAGGCTGGGGAAGGGACTGGAGGGAAAGTATAACGAAGAGAGGCTGAAGGACCTGGGGGTGTTTAACCTGGAGGAGACTCGGGGGACCTTCTTCCTCTCTACAACTCCCTGAAGGGCTCTTCTCCCAGACAACTAGCTACAGGATGGGAGGGCAGGACTTGAAGCTGCCGGGGGAGGGTTCAGTTGGATGTCAGGAAGCCTTTCCGGATGGAAAGGAGGATCAGAGCCTGGAATGGGCTGCCCAAGGCAGTGGTGGAGTCCCCATCCCTGGAGGTGTTTAAGGACACACTAGCTGTGGTATTTAGTGCCCTGGTCCAGCTGATTGTGGTGATGTTATGTCATGAGCTGGATGATCTCAGAGGTCTTTTCCAGACTCAATAATTCTGTGCTTCTGAGAAAAGACATTTGAGATCATCAAATCCAACTGTTAACCCAACCCTACTAAGTTCACCACTGAACCGTAAGTGTATGAACCATATTTGCATATAAACAGAGCCATGTAGGAGAAGCTCCACGTTTCCGCCTGCAAACCTAAGATTGTCTTTGAGCTGCAGAATTTTCTGTGCTCCCAGTCCTTAGAGTGACCACATTGATCCAGTTCGCCACCATCTCAGTACCAGTTGGCGTTTTGGGGCAGAAGGAGACTTGCAAATGCACTTAAAGTTTATTCACACCACTGTCAAGTAGGTGAGTACTTGGGAGTTTTCAGCAGACCTCCTTTTTCCTGGAGCCGCACGATGCTTCTGTACACTCCAGACACCTCCGTGTTGCTCTGCCAAAGTCCTGGGATATTTGGAAGTGTCTGTAGTAGTTTAAAATTCACCGTCGATCACTGGCAGGGCTTGAGCCCAGAGCCTTTCAGCACTGTGGTAGGGTGCCAGCACAAATTCCAGTACAGGCGGTGTTACCGTGCTGGGGACAAATGCATTCCTGAGAACGTCTAAATCTGACAGCACACTGCCTCGACACCTTTTCGTTAGCGAGACCCTGCAGCAGAGGAGGGCTTGTCAAAACACCTCACATGGCTCTCAGTGTCTCGTTCCACTAACAACATCAGAGAGCATCCTCACCGAGCGGGGTTAGTCTGCTTGTCACTGTGCTTGTCTGCTCTGAAAGATGCTGAAGGCGAATTATACAACCAAAGTAGTTGCTTACAAGAGGAGTAAAGGCACCAACTGAGGCCGATGAGCTGCTGGAGCAGAATCACATAATCATTACGGTTGGAAGAGACCTACAAGATCATCCAGTCCCACTGTCAACCTAAACCCCACCCTGCCCACTAAGTCCTGTCCCCCAAGGCCACATCTATTTATGTTGTGAACACCTCAAGGGATGGTGCCTCCACCCCCTCCCTGGGCAGCCTGTTCCAACCCCTGACCACTCTGTTGGTGAAGAAGTTTTTCAAGATGTCAAATCCAACCCTCCTCTCACACATCTTGAGGCCAGTTCCTCTTGTTCTAGTGCCTAGTGACTTGGGAGAAGAAACCAACATCCACCTCTTGACATCCTCCTTTTAGGTAGTTGTAGAGAGCAAGAAGGTCTCACCTCTACCTCCTTTTCTTCAGACTAACCAACCCCAGTTCTCTCACTCCTGATAAGACCTGCCCTCCAAGCCCTTCACTAGCTTAGCTGGAAAAGGGCTGAGGCTGGCCCAGGAAAGCAGAAAGGGAGAGCAGATGGAGGTAAGAGGAGAGTGGATGCCAGCATTTGGTAGGGATCAGAGTGGGGACGAGGTCACTTAGAGATGTCCCTTGTCATTTGATCTGCATGTGATTTCCTCTTTGTTTGTTGCTGCTGGGATTAGGGTGAACAGTTTAAGTAATTAAAGAGAGTCGGTCAATAGCTGATTAAACAAACAACTTCATTCTTGTGCCAAAGCAAGTTTTTGGCAGGGGGATTGGACTGCATGATCTTTCGAGGTCCCTTTCAATCCCTGATGGTCTGTGATTCTGGAAGGTTGTTAGCAATTGGGCTGGGCTTAGTGACACTGGTCGGGTGCTTCTGTCTAGTTTAGGTGTTTGGTTTGTTAACCCTGTTTGTTTGACGTGTTTTTCCTTGTTTCATTACCAGAGGAGGGAAACAGGCTGTAAACTCAACCAATCCATCAGTGCTTGATAACTGATCCACATGAAATGGTGAGTTATAGGGCTTATTCCAAAACTTCTGCACTGCTGCTCCTTGTTCCTTCATCCTCCTGAACCACCAGACTCTGCCTGGTGGAGTAGTTTGCCTAAGGCTGTGGGTGCAATTGATTACAAGGTTGTCATTAGAAGTCTTAGCCTGCAGATCATTCTTTTGGTCCCTCTCACCTTGATTTTTCAGACTGAGCCCACTGAGGTGTTATCCAGAAAATCCAGGCTGAGCTTTTGAGCTCTTTGCAATGTGGGAAACATCATGTCTGGTCTCAGACTTGGTATTTAAATCTCTCTCATGCCACACCAGCACTAAACCAGGGCGAAGGTGCACCATACTGGGATGATTCAAGGCCTGAATGAATTCAGACCCAGGTGGCCAAGGCAAATGGCATCCTGGCCTGTGTTAGGAACTGTGAGAGGTGATTGTCCCCCTGTACTCAGCACTGGTGAGGCCTCACCATGAGTAGAATAGAATCATAGAATAATCAGGGATTGGAAGGGACCTCGAAAGATCATCTAGTCCAATCCTCCTGCCACAGCAGGCTCACCTCACTGGAGAAGCCATGGAATCAGAATCACTCAGGGTTGGAAGGAACCATCATCCAGTTCCAACCCCCCCAGCACAGGCAGGGACACCTCACCCTAGACCAGGCTGGCCAGAGCCCCATCCAGCCTGGCCTTAAACACCTCCAGGGATGGGGCCCCAACCACCTCCCTAGGCTTCTAAAAGAAGGTTATTCTCTCATTTCTGGTGCTGTCAGACCCAGCAGAGATGCTTACAAGGCCGGGCAGAGCTGCACTGGCTCCCAGACATGTGTGCTGTTTCTTCACATCTGGCAGCACTGGAATCTTGTCTCTGTGACAGATGTGCAGGGCTGGAGAGAGACATCTGAAAACAAAATGCCTGCCAGGGGAGCTCGAGCTGCAGAGCCATCGGAGAGGAGCTGGCAGCACTCCAGTGCCTGGAATGATGAGATTGGGAATGAGCTTTGACAGGTTGGCTGTAACCCAGGGGGGCCAGCGGTGCCCGATACCCACCTTGGTACTGGCACACAGATGTGGGGTGAGAAGCTCAGCATGAGCCAACAATGTGTGAGGGCAGTCCAGAAGCCATCTGTGTCCTGGGCTGAAACACAAGAAGTGTCACCAGTAGGTCAGGGGAGGGGATTCTTTCCCTCTGCTCTGCTCTCATGAGACCTTACCTGGAGTGCTACATCCAGTTCTGGAGTTCCCAGTATAAGATGGGCATAGAACTGTTGGAGTGAGTGAGGAGGAGGCCATGGGGGTATCTGCTCTGGGGACAGGCTGAAGGAGTTGGGGCTGTTCCTCCTGGAGAAGACAAGGCTCTGAGGGGACCTTAGAGCAGCTTCCAGTACCTGAAGGGACTACAGGAAAACTGGAGAGGGACTTTCTGTGAGGAACTCTAGTGCTGGGACAAGGGGGATGGGTTCAAGCTAAAAGAGGGGGAAACTAGGTTAGATCTGAGGCAGAAATTCCTCCCTGCGAGGGTGCTGAGGCCCTGAAACAAGTTGCCCGGGGAGGCTGTGGCTGCTCCATCCCTGGCACTGTTCAAGGCCAGGTTGGATGGGGCTCTGGGCAACCTGATCTGCTGAGATGTGGCACTGACCATGGCAGGGGGTTGGCACCGGATGGTATCTGAGGTTCCTTCCAGACCAAACCAGTCTGTGATTCTGTGGCTGCTAGCTGAAAGTCCGGCTTGCTGAGGAAATCCATACTAGCTTCAATCACTGCAATTTTTGATGTCAGAGAGGTAACCCTGGCTCTGTCTGTGCAAGACCTTTGAGGGTAGAATTAAAAGCAGCTGAAATGACAGTTGCTGAGCTCCAGGACAGCTCAGTCAAGCTCAGGACTGGGAGTCAATGGAAGCTCTTTGCTTGGTGAGTGGTTGAGCAGAGCTATTGTGGCAAATATGGATGAATCATTGAATCATTAGGGATTGGAAGGGACCTCGAAAGATCATCCGGCGCAATCCCCTGACACAGCAGGTTCCCCTAGACAGAGTTGCACAGGAACATATCCAGGCAGGTTTGAAACGTCTCCAGAGAAGGAGACTCCACAACCCACCTGGGCAGTCCCTTCCAGTGCTCTGTCACCCTCACTGGGAAGAAGTTCCTTCTCATATTTATGGAACCTCCTCTGTTCCAGTTCACAGCCGTTGCCTCTTGTCCTATCACTAGATGGCACTGAGCAGAGCCTGGCTCCATCCTCCTGACACCCACCCTTCACATATTTATAGACATTAATGAGGTCATCCCTCAGTCTCCTTTTTTGCAATCTGAAGAGTCCCAGCTCCCTCAGCCTCTCCTTGTAAGGGAGGTGCTCCACTTCCTTCATCATCCTCGTTGCTCTACAGTGGACTCGCTCCAGCAGCTCCACATCCCACTTGAACTGAGGGGCGCAGAACCGGGCACAAGACTCCACATGTGGTCTCACCAGTGCAGAGTAGAGGAGGAGAAGAACCTCTCTTGATCTGCTAACCACCCCGCTTCTGATCCACCCCAGGATGCTGTTGGCCCTCTTGACCACAAGAGCACACTGCTGCCTCATGTTCATCCTGCTGTCCACCAGGACCCCCTGGTCCCTTTCTCCAACACAGAATCTTAGAACATTAGGGAGTGGAAGGGACATCAAAACATTGTCCAGTCCAATCCCCTAGCCACAGCAGCATCCCCTAGATCCAGTCACACAGGAACATGTCCAGGTGGGTTTGAAACATCTCCAGAGAAGGAGACTCCACAACCCCCCTTGGGCAGCCCCTTCCAGTGCTCCAACAGGAGCTCTCCATAATATCCAAGGATTATACAGGACAGCTGGAAGGAAAAGGTTCTGAAATGCCAAGCTGCTGCCAGACCTGTGTGATGAGTAATGTGTTGGCTTCTCTGCTCTCACTGGATTTACTCACTTAATAACTTCGCTGGTAAATTTATGACCTGGTTTGTTTAGTGCAAACCTGAGCCCCAGTTACCCTGCTGGTGTATTCCTCACTCAGGACTTCGAAAACATTTGCAATCTCCCCAAATCTCACCCCAAACAGAGAAGAATTTTAAGGCATCACACAAGGGACCGCTTGGTTCCACATAAGGTGATGACTTTTGCTTTCCAAGTGTGGTGGCCACATTCAGCCTTCTGAACGTTGTCTTGGAATGGAGCTTTGTGAAGCTGTTGTGACACTTCCCGAGAGCAGTTCACTTCCCAGGGAGCTCTTAGCATTGTGTGGTGGTGCCTGTGGGTACGGCTGAATGTCAATCAGTATGGAAAGGGTGGGTGTCAGGAGGATGGAGCCAGGTTCTGATCAGGGGCACTCAGTGATAGGACAAGGGGCAGCAGGTGTGAGCGAGAACAGAGGAGCTTCCACATCAATATGAGAAGGAACTTCTTCATGATGAGGGTGACAGAAGGGTCTGCCCAGGTGGGTTGTGGAGTTTCTTTCTCTGGAGACGTTTCAAACCCACCTGGCCATGTTCCTGTGCGACTGGATCTAGGGGATCCTGCTGTGGCAGGGGATTGGACTGGATGATCTTTTGAGGTCCCTTCCAATCCCTAATGTTCTGTGATTCTGTGTGAAAGAAGCTGTTTTTCATGTGGTCATAGAGGGGGGTTAATGTATTCTGTTGTTTACCACCTCAGGAGGTGTCATTGTCATTTTATATAAAAAAACCCCACCAGCCCAGCCTTGTGGCAGAGCTGGTGCTTGTCTCACAGATTTGGAATGGGAAGCAGAAGGAGTAGAAGTGAAAGAGATTTACCAGAACAAATGAAGAAAATTGGTGATGTAGCCCAGATTAGAGTTTTAAACTGTTTCTTTTTCTACATTTTACTCCATTTTTGGGTCAGCTCTTGTTGGGCTGACACCAGGATCACTGAAAATCTTCCAGGAACTTTAAATGTAGGGAAGTTGTAGATGGATGGAGGTTGGGCTCTTCTCCCAGCAACTAGCACCAGGATGAGAGGGCAGGGCCTGAAGCTGCCAGGAGAGAGGTTGTATGTCAGGAAGCCCTTCCTCATGGAAAGGGCAATCAGACCCTGGAACAAACTGCCCAGGGCAATGGTGAAGTTCCCATCCCTGGAGTTGCTGAAGGACAGACTGGCTGTGGCCCTTAGTGCCCTGGTCTGGCTGATACGGTGAATTTAGGTCCTGGGCTGGATGTTCTCAGAGGTCTTTACCAGCCTCAATAGTTCTGTGATTCTGTTCAACAACATATCTGAAATGGTAAAATACATTTATATAGGTCCTTTTACTGCACCCCTTGTGCCAGCCACCACTGGGGCACAGGCTGCTTAAGGATTTCTCCATAACTTGCATTATATTGAATTTAGAAGACTCATTACATGGGCTAAAAACACACAATCACCAAACATTAAGGATTGGAAGTGACCTCAAAAGATCATCCAGTCCAATCCCTCTGCCACAGCAGGATCACCTAGACCAAATTGCGCAGGAACATATCCAGGTGGGTTTGAAACATCTCCAGAAAAGGAGACTCCAGAACTCCCCTGGGCAGCCCCTTCCAGGGCTCTGTCACCCTCATCATGAAGAAGTTCCTTCTCAGATTGATGTGAAACCTCCTCTGTTCCAGCTCACACCCGTTGCCCCTTGTGCTATCATTTGATGACACTGAGCAGAGCTTGGCTCTAGATCTTTTCTACTGCTTATAAGTAAAAGCTTTTCATCTTTGTGCTGATAGAAATGCTGGGGGTTAAATCTTATGAGTGAAGTCTTTAGGGTGATCTCTATGATAAGGGAATAGAAAGAAGTGGGAGCAGAGAGAAGTGGGAGCTGCGTCTCCATTCACAGGATCATAGGATGTTAGGGGTTGGAAGGGACCCAAGACATCATCGAGTCCAACCCCCCTGCCGCAGCAGGACAAAACTATCTAACACAGATCACAGAGGAACGCATCCAGACGGGCCTTGAAAGTCCCCAGAGAAGGAGACTCCACGACCTCCCTGGGGAGTCTGTTCCAGTGCTCCGTGACCCTCACAGTAAAGAAGTTCCCCCTTGTGTTGAGGCAGAACCTCCTCTGCTGCAACTTACAGCCATTGCTCCTTGTCCTATCACAGGGAGCAAGTGAAAAGAGCCTGTCCCCCCCCCTCCTGGCCAGCCTTCAGATACTTATAAACATTTCCAGCAGGTTTCCCTGAGTTTGTTCCCTGCTGATAGAACCAGGAATCAAGCCCAGTATTTTCCAACATGCATTGACATGGTTTTCTGTGCAGTGGTTGTTTGAAGAGGAGAAGGGTGGCAAAGTGGCTTCTGGAGCTGCAGAGCTAACAGTCTGCATTGTGACCCTTCAGAGAAGGCCACAGGCTGTGGTGAAATAAGAAAACAAAACGGGAAAAATAGGAGAGGAGGTCCCATCAGTGTGTGACGCCACGTTAAAGAATCCACAGGGTGAGCATTTTACAACAGCTTTTCTTTAAACCTCGTGTTTCATCTGGCTTGTCCATGTTGTTACTGAAAGAAGGCTGTAGAGAGGTTGAGTTGGTGTCTTCTCACAAAAAAACAGTGATAAGACAAGAGAAAAAAGCCTCAAGTTGCTCCAAGGGAAGTTAAATTGGATGTTAGGAAAAACTTCTTAATGGAAAGAGTCACCAGGCCCTGGAACAGGCTGCCCAGGGAGGGGCTTGAATCGGCATCTCTGTCCGTGCTTCATAGTTGTGGAGATCTGGAGCTCAGGAGCAGGGTTTAGCAGTGGCCTTGGGACAGTTGCGTTCACGATTGGGCTCGATGAGCCTTTTCCACCCTAAGCTATTCTATGATTCTCTTGTTGCTGCAGGAGTTACAGATTCAGACTTGAATTCAGACTTATTAGTGTAGTGTCATCCATTTTTGATTGATAGGTATTATGATATTGGAGACTGTTGGTGGGTCAGAGGCTTGGCATTGCCGACAGAGAAACTAAGGCACAACCAAACATGGGAGCACAACACAGGGCTTGAGTGTGCGAGACTCCTTCAGACAGGTTTGGGCAAACCCTGAGGCTGCAGGACAGAAGAATCACAGGATCACAGAACATAATGGATTGGAAGGAACCTTGATCATTTAGTCCAATCTCCCTGCCACAGCAGGACCACCTAGACCAAGTCGCACAAGAACACGACCAGAAGACTCCACAACTGCCCTGGGCAGCCCCTTCTAGCACTCTATCATCCTCACCATGAAAAACAGAAGGAGGTGTCAGAATACAGGGAAAACTGAAGGAAAGCAAGAAGAGAGGCTGAGAGGGAGCATTAGATGTGGAGACACAGTAGAAGACAAGTGGAGAAGATGCAGTAAGCCAGGAATCTACAGAAGCAAATGAAATGTTCCTGTGCGACTTGGTCTAGGTGATCCTGCTCTGGCAGGGGGATTGGACTAGATGATCTTTCGAGGTCCCTTCCAATCCCTGATGTTCTGTGATTCTGTGAAATTGTGTGAAGGGTGGGTGTCAGGAGGCTGGAGCCAGGCTCTGCTCAGTGCCATCTAGTGATAGGACAAGGAGCAATGGATGTGAGCAGGAACACAGGAGGTTCCACATCAATATGAGAAAGAACTTTTTCATGATGAGGGTGACAGAGCACTGGAAGGGGCTGCCCAGGTGGGTTGCGGCATCTCTTTCTCTGGAGACCTTTCAAACCTGCCTGGATGTGTTCCTGTGTGACTTTGTCTAGGGGATCCTGCTGTGTCAGGGGATTGGACTGGATGATCTTTCTAGGTCCGTTCTGATGTTCTGTGATTCTGTGATTGTAGCTGTAGCAGCCTGGCTAAGAGCTCAATGGGTAGCAAGAGGAAGAAGGAGTTAACAGCACTTGCTGCAGCACATCTCCTGCTACTGGCCTCTCTTTTGCCTGCTTTGTCCATGTCAGTCTTCACAATCTGCGGAGAAAATTGCAGTTCAGCGGCCAGTGATTTAGGCTGTTCCTCCGTGTCTTTGCTTCTGGCTCTGAATTCTCCAGGGGGACCTGAGGGCAGCAAAAGGCTTAAAAAAACCCTTCTCTTTTAAGAAAACCTTTCTCCTCATCGAGGTATGGACTACGTGGTCTGTTCCAACATGAGCCTGGAGCCTCATTTAGGAGAGGAAACTTTGCATTTAATCTGCAGCCCTATTAGGGAAACGGCTCATCAGGAAACCCGTCAGACTGTTGAGTAGAAAACAGACTTGCTAATCAACCTCTTGTTCTCCTTAGGGTCCCGAGGTGCCAAACAGCTTCTGGTTTAATAAACAGAAGTTGGTGATTGTGGATGATATTTCCTTTATTCTATTTTTAAACCCCTCCTCTCAAATTGAACACCTTCCAGTCTCCTTCCAAAGCAGGATAACGGAGGATTTCAGGCTGAATCGCACCTGTCTGGCATGCGGCTCATCCCTTTGCTTGATGCTCATCACCAAACCAGTGGCTTTTGCAACTCTGTTGTCTGCTAGAGCTCCATACGGCATAAATAGAAGGAGGGCAAGGCCCTGGAGGTTCTGCTTCACTCCTTGTTTTGTCCTTTCATCTCTCCTTGTGTTAGTCTGTTCCTGTCTAGAGCCAAATTTCAGTTTGTTCCTTCTGCCCATTGTGGGGTTGGGTTTTTTTTTTTTAGAGACCTATTTCTGTGGCTGTTTGTGCTTTCCGCAGGAGCTGGGAAATAGCAGCTTGGCAATACCCTCTGTCAGAGCTGCTGCAAAAGGGCTGGGGTGCAGAGAAACACTCCGTGAAAATTCCACGGGGCTTTTCCTTAGAAGCAAAGGCAAAGAGGTAAAAACATGTTAATTAATCGTTTCATTATAATAATAATAATTTATTATAATAATATATACAATATAATAATAATAATAAACCCCAGTAATTTTATCGGGGCACTGCTGTGAATTGTTGTCAGTGGGAGCAAGCTGAGCTTGAGGATATTGTGTCCAGTTCTGGGCCGCTTAGTTCCAGAAGGACACAGAGCTGCTGGAGAGAGTCCAGTACAGAGCCACAAAGATGATGAAGGGAGTGGAGCATCTCCCTGCTGAGGAAAGGCTGAGGGAGCTGGGTCTCTTTAGTTTGGAAAAAAGCAGACTGATGGGGTGACCCCATTAATGTTGATAAATGTGGGAAGGGTGGGTGTCAGGAGGATGGAGCCAGGCTCTGCTTAGTGGCATCTAATGATAGGACAAGGGACAACAGGTGTGAGCTGGAGCAGAGGAGGTTCCACATCAATCTGAGAAGGAAGTTCTTCCCAATGAGAGTGACAGAGCACTGGAATGGGCTGCCCAAGGGGAATTGTGGAGTCTCCTTCTCTGGAGACGTTTCAGACTCGCCTGGATATGTTTCTGTGCAACTTGGTCTAGGTAATCCTGCTTTGGCAGAGGGACTGGACTGGATGATCTTTTGAGGTCCCTTGCCATCCCTAGTGTTCTGTGATAAGAGCTGTTTGCAGAGTTGCATCTTGATTCATTTTCTCAGGATTAGGGCCTTCTTAAGGCCTTCATCTTCTTGGCCATCCTTCCACTTAAGCCAGTTGTGGCTTACAGCAATGAGGCCCCTTAACTTGTAACTCCTCAGAATCTTTCTCCGCTTCATAGGGTTGTTTACCTGGCATTTAATTTCGTTGAATGTTAGACAAAATACAATGAGGGTGGTGCAACAGGTTGCCCAGATTGGTGATAGAAGCTCCATCCCTGGAGGCATTCAGGGTCAGGCTTGATGGGGCTCTGAGCAACTTGATCTAGATAAAGGTGCCCCTACCCACTGCAGGGATATTGGACTAGATGACCTTGAAAGGTTTCTTTCAGCGCAACACATTCTGCGGTTCTGTGACTGTCAGTTTGATTCTCTCAGTCCTTCTGTTTCCTTACTGAAGTCTATATCTCCATAAGATCAATCAGAGAACCATTTAGTCTGGAAAAGACCTTCAAGATGGGCTGTCCCAAGCCCATCGCTAAAAAGACATCCCTTCTCTTTCTTGCTGCTCTGAGCCTGCTGTGCTGATGTTGATGGTGATGGGGGTAAGAGTCCTTCTCTTCAGTCCCTGGGAGAATTTCCTTCTGATGTAAGCACCTCAAATTTTCTTTTGAAGCCCTAGGATGGGCCTGTTTTGGGAAAAGAATGTGAAACTCTTGAAATTAGCCTTCTCTTTTACTCTTCAAAGAAACTGAATCACTGGTCATCAACAATAAACCAAACATCAGACAGGTTCTGGCTTGGAGGCCATCGAGATAAAGACTTTGGCAACAGGAAGACAGAGCCAACAACATTTATGTCATTTAAGAAGGAGATTTCTCTGAGGAGACATAACCGCAGGCTCTAGCTATCTTCAAGGTAACCCTGTACAGATCCCTTACTGTGCTCATTCCTTTCCCGTGGGGTAATGTGACCCATCTCATATGCTGATAGGACAGAGAGTGATGTCCTGAAGCTAAAGCAGCACAAATTCCAGCTGAACATCAATCAAATTATTCAGGAGCTGTGAAAGTGAACAGCAAGAAAAGGGACAAATAGCAGAGGGATTAATGACCGTTTGTTTCCTAAGAGAGTCCAAACTGGCAGCAGTTGAGGGTGGCAGACAAACACCCCAATGCTTCTTAGAGGACATGTAGCCAATTAGAGAGCGTGTCAGTGTTTCAGAGAGCCAAACTACAACTATCTGAAAGGACTCTGTAGAGATGCTGGTGCTGGGGTCTTCTCACAGGTCATTAGTGACAGAACCAGAGGGAAGGGCTTCAAGCTCCAACAGGGGAGGTTTAGACTGGACATCAGGAAAAGATTCTTCATGGAGAGAGTGGTCAGGCCCTGGAAGGGCTGCCCAGGGTGTTGGTTGAGTCCCCATCTCTCGGTGAGTTTAAAAGTCGCTTAGATGTGGTGTTGAGGGACCTGTTTAGGGGTGAACTTGTAGAGTGGGGCTGATGGTTGAATTTGATGATCCCGGGGGTCTTTTTCAACCTGAATGATTCTATGATTCTATAATTGTGCCCAAATTATGTCCTTAAGCTTCCTGGTCCTATGCACAGCTTTGCTAATCAGGATCTGTGAGTCCTGCCCCAAACTTGGGTTCCAGCCTGACCTGGTCTAAGAGGACAGATCACACTACCACACAGTCCCTCCTCCCCTTTTCCCTTGGTCACACATGGGGCTGAAGCAGAAGCTGAAAACATGCTTTGATATAGCTGTTAATAGTGTTTCCATTGCATCTGATGATTCTATGATTCTATGATCTGCCTCCAGCCTGGGACTGGAACTGAGAATCATAGAATCACAGAATGTTCCAGGCTGGAAGGGACCTCTAGAGGTCATCTAGTCCAACCTCCCTACACAGGGACAGCTCTACCTAGGTGATCAAGCCTGACCTTAAATGACTGCAGGGATGGGGCTCAAGAAGGTGGTTCATGAGAGCCACGAATGCTTACCTGGCTGTTTAAGGGGACACAGCTTTCTTCAGCTCATTACCTGGCCATAAAAATCCTTCTGCTGTAGAGAATGTGTCAAATCCTATTCCCGGGTTGACAGCAGCAGCTAAGAGGATTGTCAGGCGAGGATAAACAAATTTGAAGTGATGCTGGAGTGGAGTAGAGTTCAGCTTCAGGTTTCCCTCTCTCTTTTTTTTTTTTTTCAGTTTGGGATGTTNAATTTCGTTGAATGTTAGACAAAATACAATGAGGGTGGTGCAACAGGTTGCCCAGATTGGTGATAGAAGCTCCATCCCTGGAGGCATTCAGGGTCAGGCTTGATGGGGCTCTGAGCAACTTGATCTAGATAAAGGTGCCCCTACCCACTGCAGGGATATTGGACTAGATGACCTTGAAAGGTTTCTTTCAGCGCAACACATTCTGCGGTTCTGTGACTGTCAGTTTGATTCTCTCAGTCCTTCTGTTTCCTTACTGAAGTCTATATCTCCATAAGATCAATCAGAGAACCATTTAGTCTGGAAAAGACCTTCAAGATGGGCTGTCCCAAGCCCATCGCTAAAAAGACATCCCTTCTCTTTCTTGCTGCTCTGAGCCTGCTGTGCTGATGTTGATGGTGATGGGGGTAAGAGTCCTTCTCTTCAGTCCCTGGGAGAATTTCCTTCTGATGTAAGCACCTCAAATTTTCTTTTGAAGCCCTAGGATGGGCCTGTTTTGGGAAAAGAATGTGAAACTCTTGAAATTAGCCTTCTCTTTTACTCTTCAAAGAAACTGAATCACTGGTCATCAATAATAAACCAAACATCAGACAGGTTCTGGCTTGGAGGCCATCGAGATAAAGACTTTGGCAACAGGAAGACAGAGCCAACAACATTTATGTCATTTAAGAAGGAGATTTCTCTGAGGAGACATAACCGCAGGCTCTAGCTATCTTCAAGGTAACCCTGTACAGATCCCTTACTGTGCTCATTCCTTTCCCGTGGGGTAATGTGACCCATCTCATATGCTGATAGGACAGAGAGTGATGTCCTGAAGCTAAAGCAGCACAAATTCCAGCTGAACATCAATCAAATTATTCAGGAGCTGTGAAAGTGAACAGCAAGAAAAGGGACAAATAGCAGAGGGATTAATGACCGTTTGTTTCCTAAGAGAGTCCAAACTGGCAGCAGTTGAGGGTGGCAGACAAACACCCCAATGCTTCTTAGAGGACATGTAGCCAATTAGAGAGCGTGTCAGTGTTTCAGAGAGCCAAACTACAACTATCTGAAAGGACTCTGTAGAGATGCTGGTGCTGGGGTCTTCTCACAGGTCATTAGTGACAGAACCAGAGGGAAGGGCTTCAAGCTCCAACAGGGGAGGTTTAGACTGGACATCAGGAAAAGATTCTTCATGGAGAGAGTGGTCAGGCCCTGGAAGGGCTGCCCAGGGTGTTGGTTGAGTCCCCATCTCTCGGTGAGTTTAAAAGTCGCTTAGATGTGGTGTTGAGGGACCTGTTTAGGGGTGAACTTGTAGAGTGGGGCTGATGGTTGAATTTGATGATCCCGGGGGTCTTTTTCAACCTGAATGATTCTATGATTCTATAATTGTGCCCAAATTATGTCCTTAAGCTTCCTGGTCCTATGCACAGCTTTGCTAATCAGGATCTGTGAGTCCTGCCCCAAACTTGGGTTCCAGCCTGACCTGGTCTAAGAGGACAGATCACACTACCACACAGTCCCTCCTCCCCTTTTCCCTTGGTCACACATGGGGCTGAAGCAGAAGCTGAAAACATGCTTTGATATAGCTGTTAATAGTGTTTCCATTGCATCTGATGATTCTATGATTCTATGATCTGCCTCCAGCCTGGGACTGGAACTGAGAATCATAGAATCACAGAATGTTCCAGGCTGGAAGGGACCTCTAGAGGTCATCTAGTCCAACCTCCCTACACAGGGACAGCTCTACCTAGGTGATCAAGCCTGACCTTAAATGACTGCAGGGATGGGGCTCAAGAAGGTGGTTCATGAGAGCCACGAATGCTTACCTGGCTGTTTAAGGGGACACAGCTTTCTTCAGCTCATTACCTGGCCATAAAAATCCTTCTGCTGTAGAGAATGTGTCAAATCCTATTCCCGGGTTGACAGCAGCAGCTAAGAGGATTGTCAGGCGAGGATAAACAAATTTGAAGTGATGCTGGAGTGGAGTAGAGTTCAGCTTCAGGTTTCCCTCTCTCTTTTTTTTTTTTTTCAGTTTGGGATGTTGCAGTTTCAGTAATCAATGGGACAAGTTCACCAACAGCTTCTGGACATCAAACTTCTGATCACTTCTCTGTTCACCTCAGCCCCAAGTTGGAGGTAAATCTGATGGTGCAAAATAATCAGAAAGTTACTTTCAAGCTTAACATCCCCAGAGATAAGCATCAGGTACAGGCTGTGCAGAGAAATATCCCCTAGTTCACCATCACCCAGGGAAACCTTTGGTTCTGCGGAAGCTCTGCAGGAGGTGATGGGAAAGGCTGTGCTTTTCTTTCTTATGTCTAAATGTAACTTGTGGTTCCCTCAGCCTTTGCTGCCTTCATTTCACTTCAGTCCTGGAGTGCATAGACTGCGTTTACTCTTGTGGCAGCACCAGCAGGCACCTAAAGCAGCTCCCTCCCTGGAGTAAAGCCTGAGTAAACTCAGTGCAGGACTCAAAGTGAGGAGCAAGGGCAGGATGGGAGGGAGGTGCCAGTGGGGTGACACTGTGACAGGGAGCTTTGGCCCAGGGACCACACAGGGACTTTGAGAGCAGAGAAAAGGGAGGTGGTTAGACAGGGAGAAAGGGCTGAAGTAGGAGAAGGTGCCAAAAAGAAGAGCAAAAAAGCTGTAAGAACAGGTGATGGGAGGGTAGAGTCTTTTAGTAGACATCTGAAACTAAGGAACATAATCTCGTACCTGTTCCCGCTACATCCAGGCAGATTCCCTACGTGTCAGCCACTACAGGGGCTGTTCTCTGCCAGACATTCTGAGGCTGGAACCCAAACGCTTTGGATGTGAGACAAGTTAAGACTTGGAGGTGGGTTCTGGCCCTACAATGTGAACATGGCTATGACTGTGTCATGACTGAACTGGTGCCAGTGTCAGTCAATGCAGGAAAGCGTTGAGAGCCTGAGCTGTGTGATGAAGGAAGTGGAGCATCTCCTTGATGATGAAAGGCTGAGAGAGCTGGGTCTCTTGAGCTTGGAAAAGAGGAGCCTGAGGGGTGACCCCATGAATGTTGATAAATATGGAAAGGGTGGGTGTCTGGAGGGTGGAGGCAGGCTCTGCTCAGTGTCATCTAATGATAGGACAAGGGGCAATGAGTGTGAGCTGGAACAGAGGAGGTTTCAGGTCAATCTGAGAAGGAACTTCTTCCCAGTGAGGGTGTCAGAGCCCTGGAAGGGGCTGCCCAAGGGGGTTGTGGAGTCTCCTTCTCTGGAGACGTTTAAAACCTGCCTGGCCATGTTCCTGTGTGACTGGATCTAGGTGATCCTGCTGTGTCAGGGGGATTAGACTGGATGATCTTTCGAGGTCCCTTCCAATCCCTGATGTTCTGTGATTCTGTAAAGTACATCCCAGAGCTTCTGCTGTGGAAGTATTTGGGTTTTCCCTTTCAGCGATACTTTCCTACAGCTGAGGAAACGCTGGTGACGACTTCAGCTTGTGAAGACACGCGTAACCTGGGGCTTTAGCCAACTGCACCAAGAATTTGAGGGCTGTGGCAGCTCCCTAAAGAATTGTCTGCCATCACTTCACCCCTCCTCATATGGACAATACCCCAAACCCTTCTCTCTCCCGCTGGTCTGAGCTGCAGCATTTTGGCACAGGGAAGGGGCACCCACTGCTGCTAAAGAACTCAGTGCCTGACAGGTGAAAACCCAACATCTTGAGTTCCACTTGGAGCCTGCTGGCAGTGAGTGCAGGGCCTGGAGCTGTTCTCATGGGATCTCACAGCACCCTTTCAAGGTGCGACCTCACAGAACGAACTGTGGAAGTCTACTCCTGAGGTGATGAAAATCAGTTTTTGCAGCAAGACTCCTGCATGTGCCTGCAGGATACTTACTGGCATTAACCTGAACCCACAATCTCATCCTCTACCATGAATGAATCCAGAGTGGTTTGTGCCTGGGAAGGAGTTTCAGCAAGTGGAGATCAAGTAGATTTTCTGCCTGATGTCCGTTGTCAGAAGCCAGGTGCCACCCTGTTCTCCTCCAGAGAGGCTCCACCAGTCTAAACCTGATCCGGGGTCCTCCTGGCGTTAGGGTGTGTGAATATAGAACTGGATTTGTCTGAGAGAACAGATGTTTGGGTGATGCTTTGGGTTATCCTGTGGGAACTTATAATATTTGTGGTAAAGAGACCTTTCAAGGTCATCCAGTCCTACTCCCTTGCATTGAACAGGGACATCTCCAACCAGAGCAGGTTGTTCAGATCCCCAGGGTCCAACCTGACCTGAGATGGTTCCAGAGATAGGGCTTCTCCCACCTATCTTGGCAACTTGGGCCAGGATCTCGTCACCCTCAGCATCAACTGTTTCTTCCTTAGATCTCATATGCCTGGCCTGACCAGTGTTGTGTGTGTGGATATGGGGTTTAGCCCATGGGCCACATAGCCAGATGCATGTCCTGGGTCCCTGGGGCTTTGTTGTGTAGCCACATGTGGGTGTGAGGGCGGAGATCACAGTAAGCAGTGGGAGAAGGCTCCGTCCCGCTGCGGGCAGATGCAGAGAGCTCACTGTGGAGCTGGATGCTGCTGGTGCCTGCCTGGCTGGAGAGGCATCGCTGGTCATGCGATGCTTCAGTCCCAGATTGCCAACCCGCATGGCTCGTGGGTGTGAGGGAAGAGCGATGCCGAGTGTCCTTCCTGCCACTCCACAAAGCTGTTTGCAGGGCAGAAGTGGCAGGGTGTTGGCTGGGAACAGCACAGCATCATGGGCTGATCTCCAGGCAACAGCTTCTCCTCCATCTCGTCCTCCTGCTCTCTCCGAACCAGGAGGGATCAAGAACATTAATAAGAACCCCAGCAGGCCGTGGCAGCAAAGAGGGTGCTGTGGCATCTTTCCTAATAAATCAGGATCATTATCACACCAGGGAAGAGGAAAGAGAACCCAGAGCAAAGGCATCTGCTGTGAGTGATGTCTTGGAGCCCGCCTGAGCTCTCCATCTTCCTGAAGCTCTCGCCTCAGCAGAGCAGCTCAGCCCGCCAGCAGCCATTAATCCCAGCTGCTCTGACAGAGAGCTGATACTGGGCTGAGGCAAATCTCTCTTGTGTCTGACAGTTGAGGGGTTTGGGCTCTTTTTTTCCCCCTCTCTTTTTAATTCTTGCTGTAACGAGCGAGAGCCCAGAGCTCTATCTGCAGGAGGTACAGGCATGTCTGCCAGCAAAAAGCCAGAGGTTTTGCCTGGTGCAAGTTGTCTTTTCTTCTGGCTCTGAATATAAGAGCGGAGTGGCAGCTGCTGAGTGCAGGGACTTCACCACAGAACCTGTTTCCTCTGCAGCGCTTTCCCTTCAGGGGAATTTGGTGGCTGACAGGGGAGAAATCCCAGCAGCAACCCCCCTGAATTCATTAATTTCTGATTTCTCCCAGACCTATGAGGACACAAACACCCTGAATGCCCAGTCTAAGAGTAATCCTGATTTAGGCACCTCATCCTGCTAGGTTGCGGAGGGTTTTTTTTCCTTTTTAATGGGAGGAGAAACCACCAAGGGTGTCAGGTTTTTTAGCCTGACAGCTTGATTGGAAAAAGCTGTCTTCACGCCCTGGTAATGCGATGGTAGAACCACAGCCTGAAGACCTGCGTTCAGGAGTGTTTCACAGGCATTTGCCTGGTGTTTGCATCACATTTCTGCAGTTACCAGCACATTTCCCCTGTTGCCATCAAGTTTGCTCAGTTACCATCACATTTCCCCAGTTACCAGCAGTTACCTGAGTAGGAGTTTGCATTCATCAGCTGGAAAAACCTGATGGATTTATCCAACAGACTTTTGATTATTCAGCAAAGAATCACTGAACATCAGGGGCTGGAAGGGGTCTCGAAAGATCATCCAGTCCAGTCCCCACACCACAGCAGGATCCCCTAGATCCAGTCACACGGAAACATGTCCAGGCAGGTTTTAAACATCTCCAGAGAAGGAGACTCCACAACCCCCCTGGGCAGCCCCTTCAGGGCTCTGTCACCCTCACTGGGAAGAAGTTCCTTTTCAGATTGATGTGGAGCCTCCTATGCTCCAGCTCACACCCATTGCCCCTTGTCCTGTCATTGGGTGCCACTGAGCAGAGCCTGGCTCCATTCTCCTGACACCCACCCTTCACAAACTGATCAACATTCATGGAGTCACCTCTCAGTCTCCTCCAGGCTCAAGAGACCCAGCTCCCTCAGCCTTTCCTCATCAGGGAGATGCTCCACTCCATCATCTTTGTGGCTCTGCACTGGCTTCTCTTCAGCAGCTCTGTGTCCTTCTGGACATCCTTGGCCACCAAGTGTGTTTTTTAGCAGCAAACACGAGTCACCAGAATAGATTTGAGCTCTTTTTCTACCAAATGACCCAAGTGGTGGCAGCAAGTCGAGCTTCTGCCTCCATTGTGAACAGTACCAGGCTGTCAGTTGTTCCTGAGGCTGCAGGTTGTGGTGTTTGTGCTCTTGGGGCCAAAAAACTGCCACAGCCAGTGTGTCCCATGGTTGTTCCACTCTAGGTTTTACTCTCCTGAGTTACAACTCACCCAGCTACTGTGTGACAGCCAAGAGTGGGCAAAACCAGTCCTCTAGCACCTCAAACATTACTGAGAGCATTACTTGTTCCCACTAAAAATCATCCAGTGCTGCTCTTCGTCACCTCAGTAATGCAAATCTCTGTGTGAGTCGCTATCGTGTTGGTGTAGCCCTTCGCAGAGCTGAGGGCTGAGAGACCCCTGGCTTCCACCGAGTGGAATTTTCTCTCTTCCAGGGCAACAAGTTACCTGAGATTCTCCTAGATATCAGAAAGAATGAATTTGGTAGGTACTTTGTACGTTTCTCTGTATTGTAGGTACTTTGTAGGTTTCTATGTGGTATTTAAAAGGGTTTGCAGGAAGGATGGGGAGGGACTGTATCTGGGACTGTAGTGACAGGTTGAGGGGTGACGGTTTCAAACTGAAAGAGGGGAGATTTCACTTGGATATTGGGAAGAAATTCCGCCCTGTGAGACTGATGAGACCCTGGCCCAGGTTGTCCAGAGAGGAGGGAGAAGCCCCATCCCTGGAAGCATCTCAGATCAGGTTAGACCTTGGGGCTCTGAGCAGCCTGCTCAGGTGGCAGGTGTCCCTGGTTGGATTAGATGAGCTTTGAATGTCCCTTCGACCTATTTCATCCCATGATCCTTCAGGTCAGTTCATTTCGTGATCTTTCGCCCTATTCTGAGCCACATCACTCAATCCTTCTGTATTTACTGTCATTCACAGGGAAATGTATTGTTGTTCTTCAGTGGGCTGCAGTACTATTTCCCTATCCCTGGGCCCTGCAGCCACGTTGCTTCTTACACCCCCTACCCTGCGGCTCCCCGCAGCCCTCTCTGCCCTCTGGGGCTTTTCCCATTCTTTTTCCCTTTTTTCCAGTGATTCTTGGGCCTCAGGTTTGACCTTTGTGCCCCATTTCAGCCCTGCACAAGGTGGTTCTGTGCTGGACCGTCAATTTCTAACGCAGGGGCTGCCTTCCCGCCTCCCCCAGCACTTTGATTCTTAAAAATTCCTCAAAATCTGAAAAAACCCCCTGGAACACAATTCAAAATCCTCTTCCCCCCAGCGCGCAGTGGCGAGTCTCGGCCAGCAGAGAGAGACAGAGCGCCGCTGGCGCCACGCTTGCGCGGTGCCTGTCCCACAGCCACCCGAGCAGCAAGTGGCGACCGACGCCTGGTTGCGTCATAGTTGTGCGCCGAGCAGCGGTGACGTAACCAGCAGCGACTTCTTGGGGCAGTGCTTTCCAGTCCTGAGGGCGCCAGTGAGCGAGCGGAGGGGCTTCGGGGTTGCTGCGGAGCCAGGGGCAGGCGAGCTCTGCGAATCGGGGGCGGCTCCACGCGGGGCCAGAGGCTGCGCGATCTTCGGGGCCTCAGTGTGGGCCATCGCGGCCTCTGTCTGACCTTTGCGGCCGGTGCGCGGGGTCGGAGGTGCCAGCGCCGGGAGCGGTTGGCGTTGCTGAGTCCCACTGGAGAGCTGTGGAGTGCTGGCTCTGACCCTCTTTTTGAGCACCGGCCTAGCTGAGCGGTGAAAGACCCGCAGATAGGGCTTTTTCCCTATGAAAAGTTGTTCTACCTTCAGAGCATTTGTGCTCTCTTCCTAGGAAGTATGGGAGGGGTTTCTTGATGGGGTTCTGAGATGTGGGGCCATGTGAATCCATGTTGTTGGAAGGAAAGAGATGCTACTACATGAAATCACAGAATGGCCAGGATTGGAAGGGGCCTTAAAGATCATCCAGTTCCAACCCCCTTGCAAAGGCAGGGACACTTCACTAGATCAGGTTGCTTAGGGCCCCAGCCAACCTGACCTTCAACACTGCTAAGGATGGAGCAGCCACAACCTCCTTGGGCAACCTGTTCCACCATCTCAGCACCCGCACAGCAAAGAAAAAGGCTGAAGTTCTCAATGACTTCTTTACCTCGGTCTTCACTGCAAAAGCCAGCAATACTCCTGAGGTCATAGAAAATAATGGCAGGGACTGCAAGGAAGAACTGCCCATCATAAGTGAAGATCTGGTTCGTGATCACCGGAAGGACCTGAAAGTGTTCCAAGTCCATGGGACCTGACGGGATACACCCACGGGTACTGAGAGAACTGGCAGATGAGGTTGCTAAACCCCTCTCTATTAATATATTCCAAAAGTCAGGGCAGTCTGGTGAAGTCCCCGCTGACTGGAAAAGGGGAAACATAATTCCTATTTTCAAACAGGGATGAGCCAGGGAACTACAGGCCAGTCAGTCTGACCTCTGTGCCTGGTAAGATCATGGAGTAGATCCTCCTGGAGGCGCTACTGAGACAGGAGAAGAGTGAAGAGGTGACTGGGCACAATCAGCATGGCTTCACCAAGGGCAAATCCTGCCTGACAGATCTGGTGGCCTTCTATGAACAGGTCACAACATTAATGAATGAGGGGTGGGCGACTGATGTAATTTACCTGGACGTGAGCAAAGCCTTTGACGCTGTCCCGCACCACATTCTG
>VXBP01009890.1:66851-85499 GCA_013400115.1 Rhinopomastus cyanomelas | reverse complement strand
GATGCCATCCAGAGGGACCTGGACAGGCTGGAGAGGTGGACACAAGCCAACCTGATGGGGTTCAACAAGACAAAGTGTAAGGTCCTGCATCTGGGTCAAGCCAATCCTAAGCACAAATACAGGCTGGGCAGTGACTGGCTGGAGAGTAGCCCTGAGGAGAGGGACTTGGGGGTGCTTGTGGACGGAAAGCTCAACATGAGACATCAGTGTGCACTTGCGGCCCAGAAGGCAAACCAGATCCTGGACTGCATCAAGAGAAGTGTGGCCAGCAGGTTGAGGGAGGTGATTCTCCCCCTCTACTCTGCTCTGGTGAGACCCCACCTGGAGCACTGCATCCAGTTCTGGAGCCCTTATTAAAAGAAGGATGTGGGCATGCTGGAGCAAGTGCAGAGGAGGGCCACGAGGATGATCAGAGGGCTGGAGCACCTCTCCTATGAGGCCAGACCGAGGGAATTGGGGCTGTTCAGTCTGGAGAAGAGGAGGCTCCGAGGTGACCTTATTGTGGCCTTTCAGTATCTGAGAGGGGCCTACAAAAAGGCTGGGGAGGGACTATTTAGGATGTCAGGTAGTGACAGGACTAGGAGGAATTGAGCAAAACAGGAGATGGGTAGATTTAGAGTGGATGTGAGGAGGAAGTTCTTCACGGTGAGAGTGGTGAGAGCCTGGAATGGGTTGCCCAGGGAGGTGGTTGGGGCCCTGTCTTTGGAGGTGTTTAAGGCCAGGCTGCATGGGGTTCTGGCCAGCCTGATCTAGGGAGGGGTGTCCCAAACTGGTGGGGGGGTTGGAACTGGATGATCAGGTGGTCCCTCCCAACCCAGAGTGATTCTGATTTTAGAACTTCTCCAGTGAAGTGATCCTGCTCTGGCAGGGGGATTGGACTAGATGATCTTTTGGGGTCCCTTCCAATCCCTAATGATTCTATGAAATTGTTCCTCATGTCCAACCTCAGTCTCCCCTGTTGAAGTCTGAAACACTTTACGCTTGTCTTCTTGCTACTGCCGTGTCAAAAGCCCCTTGTCAACTTTCTTGTAGCCACCTTCAGAGATTGGAAATTAAAAGAGGTACTGTATTACTCATAGAGGCTTTGTACAGGAAGTAACAAGTATATTTTGGCTTACAGCTGTATCTACAGAACATTCGCAAGAAGACCTCTTTCCCAAGCTGCTCAGACAAGAACTGATACATAAGGCAGCTTCAGCCCTCGCTGAGAACAGAAAATGTGGTAATGGGATGCATCTTCAGCCTTGGGCCTTCAGTATGATTTCAACAGCGAAGATACAGCAAGAAAAAACAAAGGACCTTTTGAATGGTTTGTGGACTGATGAGAGCAGTGCCCACCCGTACCCACCCCGAAGCCCATCAATTGATTGACAGGACACTGAGGACTATATGAGAAATCTCACAGAATCACTCAACATCAGGGATTGGAAGGGGCCTCGAAAGATCATCCAGTCCAATCCCCCTAACACAGCAGGATCCCTTAGATCTAGTTGCACAGCAACATGGCCGGGTGGGTTTTAAATGTCTGCAGAGAAGGAGACTCCACAACCCCCCTGGGCAGCCACTTCCAGTGCTCTGTCACCCTCACTGGGAAAACGTTCCTTCTCAGACTGATGCAGAACCTCCTGTGTTCCAGCTCACGTCCAGTGCCCCTTGTCCTATCACTGGATGCCACTGAGCAGAGCCTGGCTCCATCCTCTTGACACCTGCCCTTTCCGTATTTATAAAGAAGAATGTTATCACCACCCATCTTCTTTTACATTTCTCTTTTCTTGTTTCATTATTTTAACTAATTAAGCCAACGTAACTATAGAGAGCATGAGCCAAGTGACTGAGCTTTACTGTGTGTGCTTTGTATAGACAAGGATGATGGAAATGAATAGCAAGAACTAATTAATGCTGCCCTTTCTAGGAAAATTATGACTATGTGTGTTTTACTTGGATGTAGGGGCTGTCTTGTTTTAATCAACACATACGATTTGGAGGAGAAATCTGCCGTGTGCCCAGCACTGCAATAAAACATACCTGCTCTTACCTTGCTGTGAGTTAGAGTTTGATTTCTGCACATGAGAAAGCTGCTGCAAGAAGGTCACCTGGGCACCACCTCTTCTCCAGGTTGAACAACCGCAACTTGCTCAGCCTGTCTTCAGAGGGGAGGTGCTCCAGCCCTCTGAACATTTGAGTTGCTGTCCTCTGGACACCTTCCAGGAGCTCTGTGTCCTTCTGATGTTGGTGACTCCAGAACTGGACCCAGTACTCCAGGTGTGGGTCTCACAAGTGCAGAGTAGAGGAGGAGATTCACCTCCCTCGACTGACTGTAACTGCTTCTTTTGATGCAGTCCAGGACACGGTTGGCTTTCTGGACTCTGTTGGACTCCCTACATCAGATCTCTGTCCCTCTTGAACTGGGAAGCCCTGAAGTGGACACAGTATTCTAGATGTGGCCTCACTAGGGCAGAGTAGAGAGGGAGACATTCCCCCATGAGTCTCCTCCAGGCTAAATACCCTCAGGTCCCTCAGTCTGTCCTCAACAGCTTTCTCTCCAGTCCCTTCCCCTGCCTTGTTGCTCCTCTGGACCAGCTCTTCTCCAGTTGGCAGGTGGTAGAGGGCATTGGCCACAAGTTAATCTCCCCAGGTTAGGCTGGATGTTAGAAACAAATTGTTGCCTGAAAGGGTTATGAAACATTGGAACTGGCTGCCCAGTGGAGTGGTGGAGTAACTGCTCCTAGAGGGATTGAAACAAATCTGTGGAGCTGTTAACAAAGCCAAGTGCTGGGTCACTGGCTGGTCTCTCTCTACCAGCAAATCTGTGACTTGAGCAGCAATTTTCTTGCCTGTGTGAGAGAAAAATCCAATGAAGCCTCTACTGTTCAATTAGCTGCTCAGCTGCCCCTGTGTACCAGGACACTGTAAGCCCAGGTGGTGGTCAGGAGAAGCAGGGCGCTTCCTACTTCGCGAGACTGCTGGTGCCAGTAAATTTGGTGTAAAAATCAGTTTGAAAGGGCTGAGAGCAGAGTGCAGAGAAAAATGGATGAGCATAAAACAAAGGGAAAAGCTTCCCATACCGGGAGTCGAACCCGGGCCGCCTGGGTGAAAACCAGGAATCCTAACCGCTAGACCATATGGGAGGCGCTAGAAACCACTTTGCCGCCCGCCTCTATAACTCAAAAACGTCAGCAAAACACCCGTCCACACCCAACGTGGCTTTTGCCTGCACCCAATATGGCGCCCGCCGCCTCGCTCCGTCCGCACTCCTTCTCCTGGTCCCGCCCGCCTCCCCGCATCACGTGAGAGGGCGGGTGTGAGTGCTCACGTGANGGGGAGGGGGTGCGCGGAGCCGCAGTCGGGGCCGGTTGGGGCTGGACGAAGCGGCTTCGGCAGGAAACAGGGGCCGTGGGTCCGTGCCGGGGCTGCTCTGGCCGCCTCCTGCTCGGGCATGTTTTGATCCGGTGATGGAGGGGCCAGAGTTGGCGCAGGGCGAGTCGGAGGGTTCTCTGGCCCCTGGAGGGCTTTGCGAGGTGGGGCTGAGGTTGGAGTGGGGAGTGAAAGCGGGGGCGGTTCCCCTTTTCACAGGGTTCTAGGAGGGGATCCGGGTATGGGAGCAAAGTTGCTGAGTGAGGGAGGCAGGTCAGTGTAAGAAGGTGGTTTTCTCTCCGCAGGTGGGTGATGCCAAGCACAGCCATGAAGAAAAAGGTAAGAATCGGCAAGAGAATCCTTTGGGTTTTCCTCCCTTTCGTGTCGGGATTGTACTGCTGTGCGTTCCTGGAGTGTGTCAAGTGCCTTTTCAGACTCTCAGAGTCAGCAGACACAGCCTTTACTCACAGTGCCAGGAATTAAACCCGGGTTTAAGTTTACTTGCTGCAGAGCCATCCCCCAGAACTGCTGTGGGAGTGTTGCTGGTGTGTGTGGCAAAACCCTCAACTCAGTGCAGTGTGAGGGAAGCTGGGGGTGCACCCTGAGCCGGCAAGGAGACACACACCCCCCTCCCCGCCCCTGATGTGGCACAGAAACTTGGAGGGGGGAGCTCAGTGTTCTCTGAGGGCTTCAGGGGGATGAAACGTAACACATGGGAAAGGAGCAGCAATTTTTCTGTGTTGGTTCTGTGTGTTGGTGCTTTCAAAGCCATTAAAGTGGCTGTTTAGAGGACTGGGTTGTCTGCTGACCCTACATGGTGATGTCTGATGGTTTGGAAAGGCCTTCAGAGTCTCAACCAGAGGACCTGGCTTCACCTGTTGGGCAGCATGGAGCAAGGATGGTGTGATTCAGCCTTTCTGCTTTTTGCCCTCAGATTTGAGTGGCTGTTGCTGTTGCAGAGCAAGGTTGGGGGGAGTTGAGTGAGCTCCATCCCAGTGAGTGCTTGGCCCCACTGTGGGCTCGGCAGGCAGACACGGCCCTGGCACACACTTGTTAAACCTTTCCTTGATGATAGATTTGCAGAACTGCTGCCAAAGGCTCTGTTTGACTTGTAACTGGAACTCACTTAGTGGCTGTTTGTGTGAGCAAGTCTGTGCTGGCTGACACTGCTGGGCTCTTCTTGGTTTTATTTTTAGATCCCAGTGTAGAGCCTTTCCTCGTGTGACTGTCTCCCCTCTTCCACCCGTGATCATCCCCTGGTTTTCATCTCCCAAAGGCACAACCTCATGATGATCTGCAAACAGGACTCTGGAGTCCAGTGTCTTCTCTTGAGTTGGTCTGTCCCATCTGTTTTGAACTTTGTGCTGGTCTGTTGCCTGACACTTGAAATGCCACTTGTATTTCCCTTCTGTCAGGGAAGAGGAAGCCAGCTGAGAAGCAGAAGAGTGTGATCAGGAGGGAACTAGTGGGTTGAGAACTTAGTGCTCTGTGGGAGTGAATTCTTTCTACCTTTTTCTCTCTCCAGGTGCTGCTGATGGGTAAAAGTGGGTCTGGGAAGACCAGCATGAGATCCATTATCTTTGCAAACTACATTGCCAGGGACACGCGGCGCCTGGGTGCCACAAGTGAGTCCTTCTCCTATGTGAACTTCCAGTTTTCAGGGCTCAAAACCACTTCATTAACGGGGCAGGCTCTGCCCTCCAGCAGTCCCTACTGCTCCTCTGCTCTGGGGTGGCTGTGTAGCTGCTGATCCTCCCAGCACGACACTCCTGCGTTCAGCTGAGGGCAGGTGGAAGTGGAGGCTGCACTGCTGCTTTTTGTTGAGCTGATCCTGCTGTGGCAGGGGGATTGGACTAGATGATCTTTTGAGGTCCCTTCCAATCTCTAATCTTCTGTGATTCTGTCCTTAACTTCTATTTCTGTTGATGAGGGAGCAGCCTTTGATGTGCTTTGCAAAGGCTGCACCTATTACTGGGGGAGTGTTACAAGGCTCCTCATTCCCCTCCTCACTGGAGGAGCCTTCCTGCTGTTCACAGGCTGATTGCTGGTGCTATGGGGAGGCACAGGCATCTGCCAGTGATTTTGGCAGGATGATGCCTTGGGTTTAATTACTGCCTTCTGTCTTTTGGTATGGTTTTTTGCCTCCTGATCTCAAAAAGCAGTAGTAAGAGTTGTTGGGGTCTGTCGCTCCTCACTGGGAATGAACCTGTGTGAGGATTTAAAGTCCCAGCTTGTCCCCGTTTCCCCTCTTCCAGAAATCATGTCCGTTCATTAACATTTGCGCTCATTATGTTGCTTGCTTAGTATTTTAAGGCTTGTTGAAGGCCTTACATAGTGTGCTAGAACAAATAGTGTTCTTCAAATGCCTCCATGATCAGAGAATGTGGTGTAAAATGGGACCGACTGCTGTGCTTCTCTGGGTAGAGAGCAGGAAGCCTTGAGTTACTCTGGGAAGTCTGTTCCATAGTGCCTTCAGCTACAGAATTATTTGTTGCACTGCTGGTTCCATTGGGTTTTACAGCTCTGTCCTGGGGGTGTGGAGCAGCCAGTAACTCCTGTTATCTCTTTCCAGTTGATGTGGAACACTCCCATGTTAGATTTCTGGGAAACCTGGTATTAAACCTCTGGGACTGCGGAGGGTGAGTGCTGCTTATTCTTCTGCTTTTGAAACTGTTGGGGATGACATAAAACCAAGGTCCTCCAGCCTCTCTTGGGTTCTCCCTGTGTAAATGACTCAGTGCGTAGCTCCACCTTAGGAAGGTGATTGTCCCCCAGACTCAGCACTGGTGAGGCTGCACCTTGAGTACTGTGTCCAGTTTTGGGCACCTCAGTACAAGGGAGACATCGAGGTGCTGGAGCGAGCGCAGAGGAGGGCAGCAAAGCTGGGGAAGGGTCTGGAGAATAAATGTGATGAAGAGAGATTGAGAGAGTTGGGGTTATTTAGTCTGAGGAAGAGGAAGCTAAGGGGAGACCTCGTCGCTCTCTACAACTGTTTGAAAGGACACTGTAGAGATGTTGGTGCTGGTCTCTTCTCACAGGGAATTAGAAGCAGAGGGAAGGGCTTCAAGCTTCAACAGGGGAGGGTTAGACTGGCAATCAGGAAGAAATTCTTCCTGGAGAGAGTGGTCAGGCACTGGACAGGGCTGCCAAGGGTCGTGGTTGAGTCCTCATCCCTGGATGTGTTTAGAAGTCGCTTAGATGTGGTGTTGAAGGATCTGGATTAAAGGTGAACTTGTAGAGTGGGGTTGCTGGTTGGACTCGATGATCCCAAGGGTCTTTTCCAGCCTGAATGATGCTCTGTGACCTTCTCTCGCTACGTCCTTCCTGCTGGCAAAAACCCTTCATCTGAACTTTCTTCCGAGTTGACGGGAGATGCCACTGCTTGCTCTAAGAGGGATCTCCTTGCTTTGTTGCTCTGCTCCTCCTCAGCCAAGACACCTTCATGGAGAACTACTTCACCAGCCAGCGGGACAACATCTTTCGCAACGTAGAAGTCCTCATCTACGTCTTCGACGTAGAGAGCCGGGAGCTGGAGAAGGATATGCACTACTACCAGTCATGCTTGGAGGCAATTCTGCAGAACTCTCCCGATGCAAAGATCTTTTGTCTAGTGCACAAGATGGACTTGGTGCAGGAGGATCAGCGGGATTTGGTGAGGAGCTGGTAGTTGCCATAGAAATGCTTTCAGATAGAACATCTTGGGGCTCTGCCAACGCGTTGTGACTTCCTACTTGCAGTGCAGCCCCACCAGTGCTGTTCCTCGAAGGGTTTCTCAAGACGCTGTCTGTTTTCTGCCTTTTCTGTGTTGTGAGTGGAGGACGGAAGCAGTGATTTTCGGTAACAGCTACCCTCAGCCTTTGCTTTCACTGATCCCAGTACTTTCACCAGACCTTGCCTCTGGAAGGGAGGTAAAACTGGAACAAATCCAGTGACCTTAAACTTGTTGCTTTCCATCTGGGTGGCTTTGAAGGTAGTGGTGGAGATAGTGATGCCTGGTTTCTCTTAACTTTTTACTTTCAGTCCAGCTCCATTCTAAGGTCAAAACTAAAGGGTTTAAACCTTCACAGTTTGGTAGAACAGAATGAACTGTTCTCTGCCTGCCCAGACAGCACTGCTGTGCCCCAAGAGACACCTTTCAAGGGCTGGGGATCAGCCTTTCAGAGAAGTTTGGTTGTTCTCTGAGTTCCCACCAACCTTGTGTTTTAAGCTTGGACCGAAAAGGAACCAGTTCCTGATACCAAAAGCAGAATTAGCTTTGTGGGTTAGATGAGTCCATCTCAGGCTGCTTGGCTGTTTGCAGCAAGTGTTGAGGCCCCTGTTGGCTTTTGTCTGAAGTAAGAAGAGTTATTCAACTTTCTCTTGGCTGGTATATGCCTGGGCAGCTGCTGAGGAGAACACACAAGGTCCTGTGACTGAAACCACACTGCAACCCCCTGGTGCAGACAGATGCCTTCCATGGATTGGGTTGGCTTCAGAGCTCTTGTGCTGCCCAAGAGTGGTGATCCATCTTTTCCAGTTTGAGTTCTGCTGTCCAGCTCGGTGCAGAAGGAGCTCAAAGGGCTGATTCCATCAACCGTTCCGTCTATCTTCCCTCAGACTGAGGGATGAGTCTAAAATCTTGATGCTGCTTAGGTTTGTTTTGCAAGTAGAATGATGGAGTGGTTTGAGTGGGAAGTGACAACTAAAGCTCACGTAGCCCAGCCACAGCAGGTTGCACAGAGCCCCAAGGTCCAATCCATCCTGGGATGGTTCCAGGGATGGGACTTCTCCCACCTCTCTGGGCAACCTGGGCCAGGCTCTCACCACCCTCAACATCAACAGCTTCTTTCCTCTGTGTAGGGTGAATCTCCCTTTTTTAGAGTGGTGCAAGAGGAGAAGACTAAGTGCCTGCCTCAGAGCTGCTCACACTGATGAGCCCCAGGTGCTTTCTTCCTGCCCTGTTTTTGGTGATGAAGCTTTTTGCCTGTGACCAAGGTCTTACCAGAATGCAGATCCTCAATGACTTGTGTGTCCTCTTCCATTCTGTCTCCCCAACATCACAGTTACTTCAGCTTTGAGTCCCAGTCAGGTTTTTAGCCTGGTATCATGGTCTGTGTGTCCTGCTGCCCTAGAAGAGGGTTATGTGTCCTCTCTCCTCAGCCTGCTCTGCTAGTGGCTTTTCTCTGGCATGTAGGTACTGAAGATTCATGTGAAATATGTGCTGTGAGCACAATGCAGCAACCAGAGGCAGAAATATTTATACTCAGCTGCTGATTTCTGTGTTCCTCAGATTTTTAAAGAGCGTGAGGAAGATTTGAAGCGCCTTTCCCGTCCCTTGGAATGTGTCTGTTTCAGAACTTCCATCTGGGATGAAACGCTGTACAAGGTGGGTGCAACTTCGCTGAATCTGGCTGCCATCCTGGCAAATGCATCCAAAGAATGTCCATTCAATGCTCCTCACAGCTCCTGCCCTTGGGTTGGGCATTGAGCACTGTGTTTGGCCAGTGGGACGGTTGGAATCTTGGGTAATGGGCAGAGGCCAATGGGATGAGGTTTGACAGGGCCAAGGGCAGGGTCCTACACTTTGGCCACAAGAATCCGCTGCAACTACAGACCAGGAGATCAGGGGCTGGAGAGCAGCCTGGCAGAGAGGGACCTGGCAGTACTGGGTGACAGCTGGCTGAACAGGAGCCAGCAGGGTACGCAGGTGGCCCGGAAGGCCTGTGGTACCCTGGCTTGGATCAGCAATAGTGTGGCCAGCAGGACTAGGGATGTCATTCTCCTCTCTTGTACTGGGCACTGGGGAGGCCTCCCCTCGAGTACTGGGGGCAATGCTGGGCCCCTCACTTAGAGATTGATGGGCTGGAGTGGGTCCAGAGGACCAAGGAGGCTGGGGAAGGGTCTGAAGGGAAAGTGTAATGAGGAGAGGCTGAGGGAGCTGGGGATGTTTAGCCTGGAGAAGAGGAGACTCAGAGGGGACCTTCTCCCCTCTCCAACTACTTGAAAGGAGGTTGTAGTCAGGTAGGGGTTGGGCTCTTCTTCCAGATAACTAGTGCCAGGACAAGAGGGCAGGGCCTGAAGCTGCATCAGGGGAGGTTTAGGTTGGATGTTAGGAAACCCTTCCTGATGAAGGGGTGATCAGAGCCTGGAATGGGCTGCTCAGGGCAGTGGCAGAGTCTCCATCTGTGGAGGTGTTCAAGAAGATTGGCTGTGGCACTTAGTGCCCTGGTCTGTGTGCCTGTGATGATGTCAGGTGCTGGTCTGGGCTGGATGATCTCAGAGGTCTTTTCCAGCCTCAATCATTCTGTGATCTGTAAATATCAAGTACCTGGTAAATAAGAGACACAAAGATCTACCCTGGTTGTTGAGGGGAGCATGTCACCAAGCACTGACCCAGACCTGGGGCGATAGGTGGGCTGCCAGTGAGGTGAGGCTGGGCTTAGAAGACCTAATTCCCTTCTAGGCTGGTTCCTGACTTGTGTCAGTAATGAGCTGCTTGGGTCAGTAATGAGGTGCCAAGTCTCCATCTGCATGCGGACCTAGCTCAAGATTAAAACCCTCTGAAAACTTGAGTGAGTTTATCTGGGAGCAGTAGATAGAAGCCTTGACAGCTTAAACTGCCTTAAATCATCCTCATTTAATGTCAATTTTTAATGTCTGTGATACCTGGGGAAGAACTTGACCTAGTGAAGAGATTTCTGAGGTCTGGGTACCACCGGTAGTAGAGATGCTGGGACATGGAGGTGAGAGAAGCTTCTCAGCCTCACCTAGACCCATGAACAACCAGAACTGCAGATAATCTGTTCTAGGACATGTTGTACCTTCAGAGGAGGGAGAGAAGTGCCAGCAATGCAGCCCTGACCTGGTGTCTTTCTTGATTGGCAGGCTTGGTCCAGTATAGTCTATCAGCTGATCCCCAATGTCCAGCAGCTGGAAATGAACCTGAGGAACTTTGCTCAGATCATCGAGGCGGATGAAGTGCTTCTGTTTGAGAGAGCCACGTTCCTGGTGAATACAGTGGTTCTACGCTTCGGGTTCCTACGCCCAGTTTAGGACCTTGTTGTTCCCTGGATGGAAAGTGCTGCTGTGGCAGTGGCCCAAAGAGAGGTGCCAGTGCCAGATGGTGCCAGAAGCTGACGTGACCTCGCGGCTCATAGGACCATCCCAAGATTTCCTTTCCTAGCAGCTGAGCTGAGGGCTTGATGGGTATTTGCCAAGTTAGGAGAAGGGTTTCAGATCCCCATTTTCTTGCCAGCAGTGGGACCATTTTGGAGAATTCCTTTCTACATGTGGCAAGAACATTCTTTAGCTTCAAATAAGCCTTTTCAGTTCCTTCTAGCCTGGCTTTTAAACTGGTCTGGATTTCTGGTGGGTTTTTTGGGGGGTCTCATGCTCTACAAACCCAGATTATAGGTTTGGATGAAGGATTACAAGCGGTTGGTTTGCAGCAGCTTTCAAAGTTGCAGCCTCTGTTGTCTCTGCAAGGTAAAAAAGCCACTGTTGCTGCTTGTCCACCCATGCTCTTAGTTCCTTCGTTGATCTCATCAGACTTGGCTCCAGAACTCCTGAAGGAGTAGGTCTGGATCTTTCTGAGCACTTTCCCTAATGGCCACATGCCCTATTGGGACCCTCCAGAGGGAATATGGGGAAGGGGCTGTACGTTTTCCACCCCTCACTGAGCTATCGGGAGAAAACAGCTGCCATTGCTGGCACCTTCTGCTTTGTGTCCTGCAGATAATGACTGGTTCCACCTCGGTCGTATAGAGCAGCACTTTTGCAAGAAGCCCATTTTTTTAACTGAAAAAGAATAATCTTAGTGACCAGAGTTCTCTGCTTAGTACTGGTGTAATGGTGACTTCTAAAAGGCTCTTCCCTCTCCCGTCTGCAGTCTCTTTGAACCTTCCCCCTAGGACCTTTTTTTCTCCTGAATTAAAATCTTGCTCGGAGCGTGCATTCAAATAGCAGGAACAAAACCTGTCTGCAAAGTTACAGTGTCGATCTGCTGGAGGGTGGGAGGATGCTGCAGAGAGATCTGGACAGGCTGGGTCAATGGGTAGAGGCCAGCACGATGAAGTTTGACAGGGCCAAGGACAGGGTCCTACACTTTGGCCACAAGAACCCCCTGCAGCTACAGACTGGGGAATGAGGGGCTGGAGAGCAGCCTAGCAGAGAGGGACCTAGCAGTATGGATTGACAACCAGCTGAAAAGGAGCCAGCGGGGTGCACAAGTGGCCTGAAAGTCCTGGCATCCTGGCTTGGATCAGTCATAGTGTGGCCAGCAGGACTAGGGATGTCTCCCCTCTGTACTGGGCACTGGGGAGGACTCCCCTCGAGTACTGGGGGCAATGCTGGGCCCCTCACTTAAAGAGATTGATGGGCTGGAGTGCATCCAGAGGACCAAGAAGGCTGGGGAAGGGTCTGGAGGGAAAGTATAACGAAGAGAGGCTGAGGGAGCTGGGGGTGTTTAGCCTGGAGAAGAGGAGGCTCAGGGTGTGACCTTCTCTCTCTCTCCAACTCCTTGAAGGGAGGTTGTAGTCAGGTGGGGGTCAGGGTCTTCTCCCAGGGAACCAGCATGATGAGAGGGCAGGGCCTGAAGCTACCAGGGGAGGTTTAGGTTGGATGTTAGGAAGCCCTTCCTGATGGAAAGGGTGATCAAAGACTGGAATGGACTGCCCAGGGCTGTCAGTGGTGGAGTCCCCATCCCTAGAGGTGTTAAAGGACAGACTGGCTGTGGCCCTTAGTGCCCTGGTCTGGCTGACGGAGTGATGTTAGAGGCTGGGATGGATGATCTCAGAGGGCTTTTCCAGCCTCAATAATTCTGTCATTTAGTAACAGAAAGGTTCTCAGGTTGTGTCCTTGGTTTACAATGGGTTTAGCTACTTCAGCAGTTGTGCAGTGTCTGATTCCTCTACCTCAGATGGTGGTCATGAGGCATTTTGCCCCATCTCCTTGTGCTTTATCTGAATCACTATTTAAAATGCTGCTGAGCTGGACTGTTCAGACCTCACGTAGACAAACAGTTTGTGAGATTCAGTCAGGTGAAGGGCAGCCCCACCCATTTCCCACAATTTCTATCAAGCCCTGAAGTCAATGACTGAGGTGCTGTGCCCTCTCTTCTCTGTGTTTTTGCCTTCAGGTCATTTCTCACTATCAATGCAAAGAACAGCGGGATGTCCACAGGTTCGAGAAAATCAGCAACATTATCAAGCAATTCAAGCTGAGCTGCAGGTGAGCTGCTGGAACTGGGAGGTGGGCAGGACACCTCAGCAGGTATTTTGGCTTCATCCAGCAACACTAAGGGTCTCCAAATCAGTTCGGGGGCTCCTCAGCAAGCAGAGAAGTAAAATTGCCCGATTCTCAGACACAGCTGAGTTCATTGTGTTGCTTCCTGGAGCTTCTTCCTCTGCTGATGGTTCCAAGCAGTTTACTTTGACCTGGTTTCCTTCTCCTGGTGCAGGTAGGGAAGTTCCTGAACTGAGCTGAAAAATTAGTGACAGTCAGCTGTGCCAGTGAAAGTCTGGTGAGAGTTTTGCTTCAGAGGAAGAGGCTCACAGACCCTGTTTATCAGTATTTCCAGTGGGAGAGTGGCAAGTTCTGGTAATAGCTAAGTTCTTGAACAACTTCCAGATTCTTCAGCCCTTCGGTGATACCTGCGAGTGTTGGGGGGCAGGAACAGGTGGGAGAACTGACTCTGTTTTACAGAACTTCTTCAGATATTTGAGTTTTCCCCTTATTTCTGCAGGTTATTCCAAGTGTTCAGCTGTCCTGAGCAGTTGAGCTGTCACACCCTTGGGCACAGCAGCCCCAGTGGGGTTTGCGATCTTGAGTTCAGGCTGGAGAGCTGGATGGGGAGAATTGAATGAACTATAACGGGGCAATGTAGAGTCTGGCATCTGAGCAAGAACAACATCAGGGACCAACACAGGGTGAGGAGTGACCTGTTGGAGAGAAGTGTAGGAGAGAGGGACCCAAGGGTCCTGGTGGCCAGCAGGATGACCATGAGCCAGCAGTGTGCCCTTGTGGCCAAGAAGGCCAAAGGCATCCTGGGGTGCCTCAGAAGAGGGCCAGTTAGCAGATCGAGAGAGGTTCTCCTCCCCCTCCACTCTGCCCTGCTGAGACCACAATCTTGTGTCCAGTTGTGGGCCTCTTGGTTCCAGAAGGACACAGAGCTGCTGGAGGGAGTCCAATGCAGAGCCACAAAGATGATGAAGGGAGAGGAATAGCTCCCTTATGAGGAAAGGCTGAGGGAGCTGGGTCTGTTGAGCTTGGAAAAAAGAAGACTGAGGGACAACCCCATGAATGTTGATAAATATGGAAAGGGTGGTTGTCAGGAGAGGGGAGCCAGGCTCTGCTCAGTAGCATCCAGTGATAGGACAAAGGGCAATGGGTGTGAGCTGGAACATAGAAATTTCCACATAAATATGAGAAGGAACTTCTTCCTGGTGAGGGTGACAGAGCACTGGAAGGGGGAGTTGTGGATTCTCCTTCTCTGGAGATGTCTAAAACCTACCTGGCCATGTTCCTGTGCAATTTGATGTAGGTGATCCTGCTGTGGCAGGGGGGTTGGACTGGATGTTATTTGGAGGTCCCTTCCGGTCCTTAATGTTGTGATTCCCTTCACCACTCAGTGCACAAATGCTCTCTAATTGTTTTCATTTAGTCTAAAGTTTGTGATTTTGGGGTTGTTTTTCTTCAACAGAAGAAAACTTGTAGCTGTACCCAATGTTGTTTGACCAGTGGGGACTTAAACATTTCTTTGTCACCATCAACCTAGACAACAGCCTGTTCATTCCGAGGGTGCGATAGGGTTTTGAACAAGGTTACAGTGGCAGTTTTACTCATCTTTTCCTTTCTGTTTGTGTTTTTCTCCCCTCGTAGTAAACTGGCAGCTTCTTTCCAGAGCATGGAGGTCAGGAACTCTAACTTTGCTGCTTTCATTGACATCTTTACATCAAACACATACGTGATGGTGGTAATGTCAGACCCATCGATACGTAAGTTGGAGCCAAGACAAGGTTCTGGCTGCTTCTGCTTGAGGGGTAAAAATGCAAGCAAATGAAGTTTTGTCCAGAGGAGAGCAGCTCAAATAAGGACTGGAGCACCTCCCCTGTGAGCCCAAGCTGAGCAAGGTGGGGTTGTTCAGCCTGGAGAGGAGGAGGCTCCCAGGTGACCTTCTAGCAGCTTTCCAGTAGCTGAAGGTGTCTGCAAGAAAGCTGGAGGAGGGCTTTTGACACAGTGGTAGCAAGAGGACAAGACTTCCAGACTTAAAGACAGGAGATTGAAGTTGGACATGAGGAACAAATTCTTTACTGTGAGGGTGCTGAGATGCTGGAACAGGTTGCCCAAGGCAGTTGTGGCTGTCCCTGGCAGTGTTGAAGGTCAGATTGGCTGGGGCCCTGAGTAACCTGCTCTAGTGAAGGTGTCCCTGTTTGTCAAGGGTTGTTGGAACTGGATCATCTTTAAGGTCCCTTCCAGCCCTGGCCGTTCTGTGATTCTGTGACAAACTTTGGGGAAAAAGCCGAGCACCAGGCAAAGTGGTGAAAACACAGTGCAATTTAGAGAAGGAGGGATCTGCTGTCCTTTTGGATTGTCCCGTTGGAGCAGAGGGTGGGGGAAAGCAGCTCAGGAGTCACCTTACCAAGCTGCACATTGCTGCTGGCTGGAGGAACTGCTCCAACAGCCCTGACCTGATTGTGGAGGTCACATCTAATAACCTATTTTTGGTTGTTGTGATCTGGCAGCCCAGTGGTTTTTTTGGAGAGGAAGTGGAGATGGATCGTGTTTATGTTTCTTTCTTGCTGCCCCAGCTCTTGGTGGGCACTGGCGCTAATTATAGCAGCGTCTATTTATCTTAGAGCTGAGGCTGCAGTGGGCAGCGCCAGCCCGTACAGGCACAGCAGAACCATTTCACTGCTTACTTGGCCCCAACCAAACCCCCTCCTGTCGTTAGGGTTGGAGGTGCTAAAGAGACACTTTGCAGGACACCCTCACGCCCTGGTGTTGATGCTCCCTGTCCTCTTCTCACAGGGTTTACTGAATTAGGGAAAGACCTGTGTAAACCCCGTGGCTGAATTCCCAGCTGTGGTGACTTGTGCTGCTCTCCCTGACCACAGCTAGTCTGACCCTTCCTTGGTGTTGTAGTGGGGTCAGCAAGGATCCCAGACCTTACAATGTTTAATTTTGCACAGCAAGAGAGCAGTTGGGGCTGGGAGGACGGAGCGGTGGGGCCGGGAGGATGGAGCAGTTGGGTTTGGGATTGGAAGGACTCAGATTGGCTGGGGCCCTGACAGAGCTGTAGGGCTGTACAGACAGAGCTGTAGGAATGCAAGCATGGAGCAGTGGGATTGGAGGGACAGAGCTGTAGGTTTGGACGGACGGAGCAGTTGGGTTGGAAGGATGAAGCAGCTGAGGTCGGAATCAGAGAGCGTGACAGGACGTTGCACGTAGCCAGTGTTTAACTTCTGAGAAGGCGGTTCCATCCCTTTTAACTATTACCTCATCTCCCCCACCCCTTTTCCATCCCAGCTTCCGCTGCTACGCTGATCAACATCCGCAATGCCAGAAAACACTTTGAGAAGCTGGAGAGGGTGGATGGACCAAAGCACAGCCTGCTCATGCGCTGAACGTTGGCCAAGAGGCTCAACACCCATTTTTTTTTGGGGGGGGGAGGGGTGGGGGGAAAGAGAGAAAACGAGTTGGAACTACTTATTTTTAGGAGAATCTAACTATGGTGATATCTTTGTTGGGCTTTGAAATGAGTGTGCTGCTGCTTTCTTTTTTCTTCTTTTAATGGTGGACACTAGTCACTCGGAGAACAGCCAGACGTGCCCATGTGGACCTTCGGAAGAGACTTCCCTGGTGTCCTTGGGGTTGGGGAAGGACAAAGGACCCAGCGCTGGGGTGGGTTGGGGTGATGCACACGTGAGCTCATGCTCCTGGAGGTCGTGGCAGCACATGGTGGAGCTGCTTCAGGCAGGTTTGCTTGCAGGTGATGGTTTAAAAGCCATGGGAGTGGGATGCGTTTCCTGTTGGGTTGGGTGGTTGCTAGAAAACAGTTTCTCAGTTTATCCTCGTCTTGGGTCATGGAAATAAAATTTTTGCTACCAGGGATTTCAGATCCGAGAGCTCTGGAAAGAGAAGGGTTTTCCTTCAGCAGTGGTGAGCGGATCTGTGGTGGCTGTGTTTCTCCTCTCATCTTCCTGGGACAGTGTTGAACCTCCAGAAGTTTTAAGATTGATGGATTTTGTCCCCACATGGAGGGAAAATTCACACTGCAGGTGAAGCTCTTGGGCTCTTCGCACATCCCAAAGCAATGGAAGGACAAAATGGGCCAAAGACCATGCTGACCAAGCAGTGAGATGGTTCTGGAGCGCCTGGTCTTCATCCTGGAATACCTTGTGGGTGTCTTGTATGTGGGCTCCGTCAGCTGCACTCGCCAGGAGATGGTCAGTGGTTGGCACTGGTGCTTCTGTCTGGGTTTGAGGAGTGGTTTTAGTGTCTTGTTTCCATTCAAAAGTGGGAACCCAGCAGCAGGATGAATCTTAGGTTAGAAACAAGGAGCTGAAGGACAAGTCCAAGGCTGGAATCTTTTGTCCTTTTTCCATCCTTAATGGTGTCAAACACCAGAGTCTCATGATGGGTGTGTCCGTGCTCACTCAGGCTGGGCGTGTCTTCGCTGAGTGTCCCCTGAGGAGCCGAATGTCCTGAGATTTGTGGTGGTTAAGGTGCTGGAGGTGGAGAACTTGGGACCAGGATGGAGATGCAGCAGAGGGTTTCTATTTGCCTTCAGCACGTGCAGGTGTCGATTGTGGTGCTGGTCCTGGAAGGGAAACATCAAATTCACCCCACAGTTGGTTTTCCCTGCCATTGCAACATGTGGATGTGGTCGATCCCTGTTCTCCCTCGACTTGGAGAAACTTCACTGCTTCTTGCACCTCAGCTCTACCCTCAGTGTTGTGTGGAGCAGGAGGGTAAGTTGTTGCTGATCTGTGTGTGATAGGAGCTTCAGGAACATGGACCTTGGGGATTTGTGGGAAGGTTTATGCATGCAGGAGAGCAGGAGATGGCTCGTGGATGCAGTTCAGCACAGGTTGAAGGACTTTCTGCTGTGAGAACATTTTCATAGCGGGAGAGACTTCCTGAGCAGAACACAAATACGTGAGGGCCAGCTCTTGTGGCTTGTGGCACCTCGAGAGCAGCATCTGCACTATCGCATGAGGGCATGGATTTCAGGTCAGCTTGTGTCCAGACTGCACGTGGCCTCTTGGCCTTCCGGGGAGTTGCTTTGGGGCATGAGGAAGGACCATCACCTTATAGATGCACCCACCCCAAACAGCAAAGCCCCATCTCCCTGTCCATTTCTTGTTGCTGAGCACCCAGAGGAACCAGCAGTGGAGGACACTGTCACTTCAGCCTGGCCCTGTGAGCCTGGGTTTGGTCTTAATGCTCAGCTGAATGGTGTTGCCTCTTGGACTCCTCCAGTCCTTGGGGGGACCTGCTCTGGGGTTGGACTTTCCTCTTGGACTTCTCAAAGAGGAGATCTCAGGAGGGGAAGAGGGATCCACCACCATCCTCTTTCCTGTTTTTTTGGTCTTTTTTGGGGGGATTCTGGTGTTTTAGCTGGACCTTTGCCTCTGAGGGGGTAATGGTAGGGGTCCCCCTCCAAGGTACAGTGTCAACCCAGCTGTGTCCCCAAAAGCTTCACAGCTCTGGGGAAGGCGAAGGGGCTGAGATGGTCAGGTGGGTGGTCCCTGCTGGGGGCAGAGGAGAGGTGCCACCACTGTGCCCCTCTGCAGTTGGATCGGGTGATAAACCCCAAGTCTGCATCTGCCCGGGACCCCAACACTCTTAAAAGGGACCCACCCAACCCCCTCTCTTGCTATGGGGCACCTAAATATGTCGTTTTGGTGGGTGGGGGACTGTTGAACAGACTGCAGGTAGCCCTCTGCCATCGGAACAACCCCTGGGTGCACCTGTGGGTGCTCAGCCCAGTGGTTTAGGGGTGCTTGGTGTTTGAGGAGGGGCGTAATGAGAATTTCCTCTTCATGCTCCGTTCCCATCACCCGTGGGGGCACATTTACCCCCAAATTGGAGGGTACGGAGTGGGCCAGACCGATAGCTGCCCCATTTCCGAGGTCTCAGCCTTATGGGAGGACGAGGAGTGGGGGATCCCCATCTGCCTCAACCCCTTCATCTGTTTCCGTGGCAACGCTGGCTGCGGGGTGGGGGGGCCCTCCTATTGGCTGCTCATTACGTCACCCCCATTAGATTCGGTTTTTTGGGTGGGGATTGGGTGGAGCTGCACCCACACCCCCC
>VXBP01009890.1:40554-65063 GCA_013400115.1 Rhinopomastus cyanomelas | reverse complement strand
GAAGCCCCTCGGTGATTCGTTGTTGGGGGGGAGGGCTGGTTTGTCCCGGGACCTCCCCTACCCAGTGCCTCCAGTTGTGGGTGGGAGGGGGTGGTGGATGTACAGGGGCCGTCCCCGTCGCGGTCCTTCGCACCTCTCGGCGTTGGGGCGGGGGGCAGCAGGCCTTCGGCTCGAGCGGCCCGGAGCGGCCTGAGGAGACCCGCCCTGAGGGACCCGCCCGGCTTGTGAGTGGCCACGGGGGCCCCTTTAAGTGTCCTCACCTTCTCCTCAGTGTCCCTTTAATGTCTCCTCAGCACCCCCTCACTGTCCTCTCAACATCCTCTCACTGTCCCCTCAGTGTCCCTTTAGCATCCCCTCACTGCCCCCTTATTGTCCCCTCAGCCCACCACTGGTTGGCATCTCTGTCCTCAAGCCCCATCGTCCCCTCATGACCTCCTGTCTCTCGAAGCTGCAGGGGAAGGTGACGCCTGCCATGAGCTCGTCAGCGCTGCTGGCCGAGGGCCCCCTCGACCCGCCGGTGCTACTGTCTGACATCAAGACGGAGCCCCCTGAGGAGCTGCTGGCCAGTGACTGTGGACAGCCCCAGGCTGAGCCTGTCGACCTCTCCCTCAACAAGTCCAAGGTGGCACCAGCCTCAGCTCCAGCACCGCCACCACCACCTCCACCACCCCCCACCTCGGTCCAGTCGTCCCCCTTGCTGGTAGCACCTTCCATCCCTGTTCCCACCACCGTCTCCATCACGCCCTCCGGCCTCAGCTCCACCTCAGCCATCCCGGCTGTCCTCTCACCCGGCTCCATCCTGGCATCCACGCAGGGCAGCGGTGGGCAGCAGATCCTCCACGTCATCCACACCATCCCCTCGGTCAACCTGCCCAGCAAGATGGGCAACCTGCAGACCATCCCTGTGGTGGTCCAGTCCCTCCCTGTCGTCTACACCACCATGCCCACTGACAGCGTCGCTGCTATCACCGTCCCCCTCATCGGGGGTGACAGCAAGAATGCCAGCTCTGGTGAGGGCACCTGGGGGTGAAACCCTGATGTTTGGAGGGTGGTGGGGGGTTGTCCTACCTTGTGGAGCAGCACCCCTGAAGAGGACCTGACTTCTCCACCATGGGGCGTCCCCTCAAGCCCCCAGCTGGTGCCTTCAAGGGGTTGGGCAGGGGACACTCAGGACAGGGCACTGCCCACCAACCCGCTGCTGGCTGCCCCCAGCGCATTCAGTTCTGCTGGATTCCATTCCCTGGGACATTCTCAGCTTCCCACCTTATCTGGGGTTGGGGACTGGATTCTCCCTTCCACTGGGCATGACCAGGCCGACACAATGGGAACCCCCCAGATCGGTGAGAACTCCCCAGATCATGGCTCCCCCACCCCCATAGCTCATGGCATGGGATGGGCCATGAGCCTCTGCTGTTTAGTTTCCGGTTGTGGGGTGGGGAACGGTGTTTGGGACTCTGGGGGGTCAGGGCTCAGGTACCTCTCACATGGGGCGAGGGTTTTTTTTGTGGGGGGGGGATGTCTGTTCTTTGCTCACAAGTTTCATCTCCTCCCTCCTTGTTTCTCAACAGCTTTTCTTTCCCGCCCCCCACCAGTGAAAATCGACCCTGGCTCCATGTACCCCATGGACATGAACAGTGACAGTGAGGACAGCAACTCCGAGAGCATCTCAGCCCCTTTCCAGGACCTCCAGAGAGAGTGAGTCTCCTCTTGTGTGTCCCCTGCCCTGTCCCCATTGTCTCTCCAGTGGGGTGCAGTGACTCACACCCATCCCTCCTCCTCCTTCTCCTCCTCCCTGAAGGCCAGTTGCAAGGGGACAGCAGCTTGACTCTCCAGACCTGAAGAAGCGGAGAATCCACCAGTGTGACTTTGAGGGCTGCAACAAGGTTTACACCAAAAGCTCCCACCTCAAAGCTCACCGGCGGATACACACAGGTAGGGGCTGGCGCTGTGCACCCCCACCCTGCTGTGCACCCTTGTCCTGTGCAGAAGGGTCACATTGATGCCCCCTGGCTCCCAGTGGGCTCTGGGGGCACCCCAGCATGGCTTGGAGAATGATGATGGTCTTAGGCTTGGGGGTGGCTTTCTAGAGATGTTGACACCCTGTGCAAGGGTTGGGGGGCCTTTTGGAGGCTTTCAGAGACACACTGGGGGCTTGGAGATGCTCTCAGGGGGTGTTGGCACCCTCTGTTAGAAATGGAGTCCTTTTAGGGCTGCAGAGGTGTCTTTGGGGGTGCTGTTGCTCTCTGCCTGGGGCTAAGGAGCCCTTCTTGGAGCTCAGGGTGTTGACACTCTGTGTCATGGCTGGAGGGTGCCCTTTGTGGAACTGGGTGGGGGGCTGTTTGGGGGTCTCAGTACCCTCTGTTAGGGGTTGGGGAGGAGGCTTTGGGGTGCTTGGGGTCACTTGAGTTCTGTGCTGGTGCTTTGTGGGACCCTTTTGCCCATCTCCGATCTGGTTGTGGGGTGCTCCCTTGGGTGCCACAGGCAGGGGACAGTCCTGGGGTGCTGTAATGAGCCCTGTGTGGTGTTCTTTGATGGGGGTGACCATGCTGACACCCCCTAACATGTTCCCCCATCGCAGGCGAGAAGCCGTACAAGTGCACATGGGAGGGCTGCACCTGGAAGTTCGCCCGCTCTGATGAGCTGACCCGGCATTTCCGCAAGCACACGGGCATCAAACCCTTCCGCTGCTCGGACTGCGACCGCACCTTCTCCCGCTCCGACCACCTGGCCCTGCACCGCCGGCGGCACATCATGATGTGAGGAGACCCCAAATCCCTACCCGGGATTGTATGGGGTGGGGGGACAGCGCTGGAAAATGTGGGGGCAAATCTCCCCCCCAACTCCCGGCTCCTCTGGGACTGTGGAAGCAGAAGGACTGAGCTCTGCCTGACCTGTGGCTGCTCCAGGAGCTCTGGTGGCTCCCGCTGTAAAAAGATCATTTCCAGACTCTTCCTCCTCCTCTTTTGCTCCCGTTTCTTGGGGGCTTCTTGTCCTCCTCCTGCACCTCCCTGACGCGCAATGTTTGGAGGCTCGTCACCTGACAGCTGTATCCCATGTCCTCACCATCCCCTCATCCAGCGGCCACATCCCAACCCTGGGACGTGGGGTGGGGGCTCGGTTATCGTCCCCTGCTACGACAGCTGCATGTCTCTGCAGGAGAAAGGACCCTGGTGCCTCATTGTTACGGAGACACGCAGGAGGAAAAGGAGAAGCAAGAAGAAGAGGCAGGGCAGGGAGTAAAACCCTGACCCTGACCAGAGCAGCACCCTAAAAACCCAGCCAGGGAAACTGCGGAACGTGGAACTGTGATTTTATGGAGTTTTAAGGGGGGGTGGGATTGAGGGGGTGGGTGGGAGCCACCAGCTCTCGGGGATTTTTTGAAGACTATGGGACAGTTGACCTGTTTTTAAGTTAAAAAGGCAGACTGCGGCCACACTCTTCTTTTCAATTTTAGTTATTATGGGGTTTTTGTAGGGTGCAGGGCTGCTTGGGGAGGGCCTGGGGGCTGTTGGTCGATGTTATCCAGGTGGCCAAAGTGGCTTGTGCCAGCACTGGGGTGGCTAGCAGGACCCCGTGTACTGGTCACTGGGGAGGTCCCACTTTAAATCCTGGGGTCAGGTTTGGGTCCTTCACTGAGAGGCTGGAGAACTTCTGAGGAGCAGCTGGTGGGTTTAAGCAGAGAAAAGTGGTCTCAGGGTGGACTTCTTACTCTCCCTGAAATTCAGGAGGTTGGAGTGAGGTGGGGAGTTGGTCTCTTCTCCCCACAACAAGAGGAAACAGCCTCAGGTAACCCCAGCAGAGATTGAGGTTGGCCCTCACGAACAATTTCTTCCTGCAAAGGTTGTCCAGGCCTGGCCTGAGCTGCCCAGTGGGGTAGTCGCTGCATCGGGAGGGGTTGCAGACCCTGGAGCCGTGGGGTGAGGGACAGGGCGCAGTGCTGGGGCAACGCTTAGACTTGAGGAGCTTAAAGGACTTTTCCAACCCAAACAGGTCTGGTTTTGATGAGGACTGTGGTCCCCATCCCTCATTCCACCCACCTCATGTCCTTTCATCTAGCACCACCCCAAATCCTCCTGGAATCACCAAACAGGAGAAGGTGAGAAACCCCCAACACAGGGTGGGTGACTGTGATGACCCTCTGAGTTTGGTGCCTGTTTTCCCCAAGACTTTGGGGCACCCCAAGGGGGCTCCATTGTGCCACCCTGGTCAGGGAGAGGTACTGAAACCCCACAAAGATCCTCCTCCTGCCGTGGCTCCTGCTCTGACAGCTTGGTCCCATCACTTCATTAAAATGGGACTAGTTAAGGCCAAACATTGACCTTTTTGTAGTAAAATGGACTTCTTAAAGGTAAAATTTGAGTTCCTGAAGGCAAAAAAATAGACTTTTAAAAGTCCAAAAGGACTTTTTCAAGCAAAAATTACTTTTTGCTTTTGGGGGGTGCACATCAGGGCTTGGGGGTGCTGCTAGGTGGTATGGGGTGACCTTTGGGGGATCAGGAGGCTTTAGGGGTGCTGGTACCCAATGTCAGGCATTGGGAGTCTTTTTGAGGTGCCCTTTAGGGTCTCAGGTAGTCCTTTGGGGTGGTGAAACCCTCTGAGAGGGACTGGGGGGTTTCCTGGGGGGTTGGGAGGTCCTTGGGGGCTAGAAGAAGTCTTTTGGGGCTGGGAGAACCACAGACCTTGTGGGGCACCTGGGCTGTGCTGGCACTTTCAGGGTGCTTTGAGGCACCTTCTCACCCCCACCTCCCAGGCCCTAGGTATAGGGTGGCCTCTCCAGTCCACAATGAACCCCATGGCAGTAAACTCCTGGTGGAGGAGGTGGTGTTGGCACCAGTGTGGTGCTGTGTGCTGCTTGTGCAGCTGGTGGCACCCATGGGCCATGCTGGGCAGGTGCTGAGACCAGGCTGAGGACAAACTCACTGCACCTGTGGTGGAGGCCCCTCCTGCTGGCAACGGGTGGCATGAGGCACCTCTGTGCCAGCTGCCACCACCAGTGGGGGTCCCCAATGTGCCTCCACAGGTGGAACCTTCTCCAGTTCTCTCAGAGCTGTGGTGGCCTGGGGACACCCCACAATGACTGAGGTGATGCTTTTGGACCCCACCAAGCCAGCCCTAACTGTGAGCTGCCAGCTGCCTGTCCCCCTGTCCATCTGACCCTGGACAAATGCCCCTCCTGACCAGCCCCAGGCAGCCTGGGAACAGCTGATTCTGATGGATCATCTTGGGAAGCCCTTGGACCACCTACCCCAAATTGTCACCCCTTTAAGGAACCCTTCATCCTTTCACCTGTCTCTAGGAGACCTTTCATGGTGCTGAACCTCAGTGTCCCCTGGTCCCTGGGCAGGACATGGCTGTAGGTGCAAGTGAGTGTAGGCTGGGAGTGAGATGGGGTGAAGGCTCTAGGTCTTGAGAGGAGGCACACAGTTGGGGTCCTATGTCACCCTGTGGTTGAAGAAGACACTGAGGTCCTTCCACAAAGGCAGCGGGGTGTTGCCCCCTTCTCCAGGGGCTGATAGCATCATCTCCTGATGGTTCCTCCCAGCCTGCTCTCCTGGGTCAAGCCCTGAGGGCACTAATTGTCCCTAATTGTTCTCAACAACCTCTTCTGAGACCTCCACCCCACACCCAAGGGCCCAGGAGCCCATTTAAGCTCCTCTTGTGGCCTCCAGCTCCTCGAGTTGAGTTGTAGATGTTACAGCCCCACCACAGCCATAGACCCCTAGCTTGACCTTGGACCTTGTGAACCTGGACACCACCCTGGGCCTGCTGGCTCGGTTGTCCTCCCCATGGCAGCTGCTGGTCCTCACCGTGTGCAACACATGGGGATGTGCGTCTTGGGTCTTCAGGTCAGGCAGCAGGTGGCAGAGCTCTGACTCTGAAGTTGTCTAGGACCTGTTTGGAGTCAGCCTAGCAGAACCTTTACCCTGTGATCACCCCATGCAGGTGACTTCCAGGTGTCTGACCAACACCATCAAGATGTTTTCTTCAGCTGGTGGGATAGATCCTGTTGCAGGACCCCCCTCTCAGGACCATCCTTGCAGCCCAGGTGGGACCACGGGAAACCATCTGATTGTTTCCTGGGTTTGGCAAAGGCCCAAGGTTGGATTTCAGGGGGCAGAAGGCTGATACAGAATCACAGACTGGTTTGGGGTGAAGGGACCTTTCAAGGTCACCCAGTCGTCCCCCCTGCAGTGAGCAGGGAGCTCTGCAACCAGAACAGGTTGCTCAGAGCTCCAAGGTCCAACCTGACCTGGGATGGGGCTTCTCTCACCGCTTTGAACCAGGGTCTCACCACTCTTTGTGAAGAGTTTCCTCCTTATCTCCAGCCTGAATCTCCCTCTTTAACTTTAAATTTGTCATCCCTTGCCCTACATCTTCCCCTTCCTTCCACCCTACTGACCTACCTTGGCCTCTTCTGCTTCCTCATCACCCTCTTCCTCTCCCATCAAAGCCTGAGGGAGCTGCTGGACATCCATGCTCAGGGCTGCCGTGTGCTGAAAACACAGCTGCTTGAGACTGTTCCCCATCACCCAGCTGCCCTTTCCCTTGACCCCTCATTATTCCATGGCCAGGCTGCAGATGCTGGAGGACCCCAACCCTGCTTCTCCCCTGTGGATGCACAACAGCTGTGTGTGTGGTCACAGCCTGCCAGGGGGTCCCTGCTTGGCCAGTGGCATCTCTACCTTCCCCAGGGTATTTAATGCGGTGGGGTGATGCTCACCCATCTCCTTGCTCTGGGGTCACCCAAGGCCCCTCCAGCTGGTTCCTCTGCCCCTTTCTGGTCGAAGCTTTTGCTGGGCTGGGCTGGGGTGCTGGGGGCCTCTCCCTCCTGCCAGCCCCGCACTGCTCAGACTGGTTTAGCAAGTGGATGGGGCGGCTGCTTTCCCTTTGAAGGGCTCCCAGGAAGGGTTTGATGGCTGGAAACCTCCCCAGGAGGAGAAAGGAAAAGACAAAAATAGGCGGTTTTGGGTTTCGGTGGGGGAGGTCCAGCCTTTGGTGGGTTGCTCTGGGAGCTTCGCAGACCTTTGTCTCCTGCTGGTGGTGGAGAAAGGCAGGCTGGGGTGCGGGGTGTCCCTGCTCCCCAGCTTGTATCCCTCCAAACCAGCACCGAGGCTGAACCAGTAGTTCCTGGCCCCAGTCTGGAGTGACCCAGCCTCAGGGAGGCAGATTCTGAGAGGATCTGGGGATGCCCACCACGGTGCAGCAAGAGGTGGGTGCTCTGGCCCCTGCTTTGTTGTTGGGTGGGTGAGTTTGGGGGCTGCAGGAGGGTGAGGAAAAGCTACTGCAGCAGAGCATCTGGCCCCACTTCCCCTGCTCCACTTGCTGCCACCTCCTTGGTGGATGTGCTGCTGGACGCCAGCCGGTGTGGGACTGGGGCTGTGGGGTGGCTCCTGGGGCTCCCTGGTGACCCAACCCAATGGTGGCAGGTCCCCACCAACTGATGAGGTCTGAGGAAGGGGTGGGAGATGCAGGTGCCCAGTTGGTGCTGCTGGGGGTGCTGCTGGGGGTGCCTCAGGCCTCCAGCAGCACCCAGGATGCTTTGGGAGGTGGTAGCTGAGATTTATTCCTCAACCTCATCCAGGTTTCCTCAAAACTTGAAGTCTTTCTGGCTTGTCCTCAAGCCCAGGGCTTCACCTCCTGCCTCCATCACCCTCTGTCTGCTGGTGAGAGAAGGACCTGGGTGCCTTTCCTCACTGTTCCATGAACTTTGAGTGCTCAATCCCCACCCAGTGCTGGGTGGGAGATTGGGGTCTGGGTCCCCAGTTTTGCCCCATCTGCTCCTCCTCATTGTAAAGAGGAGCCTTCAGCTGCAACCCTTTGTTTGAGAACCCCTTCCATCTCCATTATGGACCCTCCTTCACCCCCTTCACAACGTGTCCCTTTCCCAAAACCCCTCCAGCATCTCCTCATCAGCTCTTCCCTCGCAGAGGAAGGTCCTGCACCCGTGGGATGGCGGGAAGGAGGTGGGTCGGGCAGTTTGGCAATGGGGGAGCCACCGGTACCACTGCGAGCAGGATGCCCTTGATGTTGTGTGACACGTGGGGATGAAATGGGGATTGGTTGTGGTGCAGCAACCTGGAGATGTGTGAGGCAAAGTGCCGTCAATAGACTCAAGGCCTTTTGCCTTCCTGCAGGGCTGATAAGGATGTTGTGGGTGGCTTTGGCCCATGCCTGACCTTGGGAACTGGTCACCAGGGTGAAGCCCACTGGGTGGGCACAGCCTGGTGTGTTTCCCCTTCCAGGAGCAGGGCTCATGCAGCCCTGGTGCTGCCAACCCTCTTGTTGGGTGAGAACCAAAGTCACTCCAGTGATTCTTCCTGGTTTCTTGCTTCTACCTTTCTGTTCTCCAGTGACTAGGATGTTACTGGATCCAGCACTCCGAAAGGATCTTGAGGTTCCTCCTTCTTTTAGTCCAGCAAGGATCTTGGCTGCATCTTCTCTCAGCTGGGCCCTTGCCCCACTTGAGCCTGGGCTAATGGATTTCCCAAGTACCCATGATGCTGGAGACACTGGCTGCCAGCTTGTGGAGTCTTTGCAGCCCCCTAGCCCCAGCACCCAGGGCTCCTGACACCATCTGAACCATCATGGGCCTCAGTCCCCTGTGTGGCTGCTGGGATATCTCTGTTGTGCCCCGTGGGGTGGCGCAACCCCATGGGAACAGCTTTTCCCCTTCCCTGGCAGCAGTCTGGGCGGGGGGGGGGAGGGGATGTTGAGCAGCCTCAGCCCCCTGTTCCACCCTATTTCTGTGGTCCCTGAGTCCCGCCGAGGTGCTGGGAATGTACTGAGAGAGGGTGGCAGCAGCCTGTATGGGATGAGCATTGTGAGAGGGGGACAAGATGTTATGAAGGTGCTGGGGACATTGGGGCTGGAGGTATCTGGAGGAGAAACGACTTTTTCTTTCTATTTTTCTCACCTTCTTTCCCCCAAAATGTTGATTTTATTCCCTTTTTCACTCCTTTACCCCGTCCCTCTCAAAAAAGCCCAACCCCAAACCTAGTTTCTCGGTGTCTCTGCAAGAGCTGAGCTGTACCTGCACCCTTTTGCCTTTTCCTTTGTGGTTGTGGTGGTGCTTTGGGTGTTGGTTTCATTTCTTCGCCCCCTCACCCCAAGGTTCATCCCTTTTCCCCTGTTCTGTTGATTTCTTTGGCCGGTCCCTGGCCATGAGAAGAGTGAGCAAGGCATCTCCTGACCCTCAAAACCCCTTCTTAAGCAAAACCCAACCATTTCCTGTGGGGGGAAAAAAGCCCCAAAGTTGGATTTCAAACCTAAACATTCAACAAAGGGAACTCAATTTGGGGGTTGGCTCAGCTCTTTGTGGCCTGGTAGTGGGGGATCTTGGGGTGGAGTGACACTGCACTGGGATGATCCCGGTGGGTGATGGCAGAACCCCCCGGCCAGTCAATTGCTTTTTATGTGGCGGTGGCCTGTCAGAGCTGCCGGTGGTGGGGCCATCAACGGGAGCCTGATTGGCTCGACACAGCCTCTCCGCCACTTCCAGGCTGACGTTCCTCCTCCCGCAGCCCAGGTAAAACCTTCCCGCACCCAGCTCCTGGCCTCCGGGATTAACCACCCGCTCTGGCTCACCTCCGCCTTCAGCTCTGGGCTATCTTCCCCCTTTTTTTTTTGATTTTTTTGGGGCTATTTTTTACTTTTAAAATTATTATTTTTAAATAGTATCTTCATCTTATTTTGAATAGGATTTGGGTTGTATTTTTAATAGGCTTCTCATCATCTTTTTAATAGTATTTTAATTGTAGTTTTAATAGTATTTTAGTTGCTTTTTTACTATCGTTTTACTTGTGTATTTAATAGTATTTTACTCATAAATTTACTACTATTTTAGTCACATTTTACTACTATTTTACTCGTATTTTTCCTACTATTTTAGCTGTATTTTTACTACTATTTTAGCTATATTGTTACTACTATTTGAGTTGTATTTTGAACACTGTTTTAATCCTATTTTTACTACTACTTCAGTAGTATCTTCAGAGTAGCCTAACCTTTCCAAAGATTATTTTCCTCTTCTTTGCCCCTTTTTTCCCCCCTTTCTTTTACTCTAAATATTTGAAACCTTTTGTTCTCTACTATTATTTTGCCATTGGGTTTGCCTTTCCCCACCGGGGCGGCAGGAGTGGGCGCACGGGGCGCGGGAGGAATGAGCAGCGGGTTGGTGCTGCGCTCCCCGCTCCCCGAGGACGCTGCTGCCGCAGCGTTTGCGCCCCTCAAACCCGTCGGCATGTCGGGGGAAGCACCTGAGGATACCCCTGTCTTCGAGGACATCAAACCCCCCGCCCGGCCCATGGAGAACCCACCCGAACTGGCTCAGGTAAGGTGGGAAGGGGCCGACTTGTCCTGCTCAGGCGCCTTCGATCCCGTTGTGGGTTTTCCCTTATTGCTGCTTTGTCTTTCTGCTCTTTCCTAAAGCTTCAGCTCGCGCTTCCCTGCTCCGCCACATTTTCTCTTGGGTGTGTTGGGTTTCATGATTCGGGGTGGTTTTATTTCTCTCCTGCCTTGCTTCCTCGTCACCTGTTTTGCGGTTGCTTTTTGGGTCTGACAGGGTGCTGAGGGTCTCCACCACCTCATGGGGGACCACACTGGCACGGGGATCTCTGCGTCCATGTGCGTTCTGTTTTGTTTTACTCCATTTATATTTACCGATGCCACGGGGGCGAAGGAATCCTCCTGAGAATTCCCTGTCTGTGTCCCCCTGGCCCTGATGCAAGGGTTAGTGGTTTCAGGGCTTTGCTGGCCACAAACCCCTATTGCTTCTGGTCCCTTCTTGCGTGCCCACCTGTGTCCTGGGCCACACAAAAGTTCATCCCAAGCGAGGGGATGTGGCTCCTTGCTAGTGTTTTTGGTGATGGACCCCCAGTCCCACCACCAAGAGCCTTCCTGGTAGGAATGGGGTGAGCCAGGCCTGTCCCCACCCCGCTGTCGTGGCTTCAGCCCCTTTTTCCTCCTGAGGAATGGGGTGATTAGTGGCATGGGGTGCCTGGCACTACCAGCAGCTAATGATTAACCCCACGCCCCATGGCCCCAGCGCCATTTTGTTTGGGGTGGGACGGCGCCTCCAGCCCCGCGCCCGTGGCAACCTCACAGGTTCCCCCCCAGTCCTGCATGAGATTCCTTGGGGACACCTGGGAGGGCATCCCATGGTGGGTGGCTATTTCAGCATGGGGCAGGTGTTGGGGCTGGGTGGGAGCTGCTGCTTCCCCCCTTCCTCATGGCACCGATCCCCCAAAGGCCGGTTTTGGGGCTGGGCCCTCCAGAGGGAGGGGGTAAAGGGAAGGCAAGTGTCTCCATTTCCTGTGGCTGTCCTGCATCCACGGGGCTTGTGACTGTGGGGGTCAAAAGGTCTGGGTGAGGGTCTAGTAGCCCGCTCCTCCTTCCGCTGAGGTTATTTGGCTTGGTGCCTCTCCCCACAACTGGGGTCTGGGTGGGTAGATTTGCAGCTGGAAGGTTTGGGTTGTCTCTGGAGCCCGTTCTTGGTGGAAAAGGGCAGCAGCTCTCTGTCTGATTGCAGTGGGGGGATGAGTTTTGCTGTCTCTCTACCTTTATGGCCCAGTCTGACGGGTGGGACTGGGCAGAAGGGCTGGTGCTCACCCTACACCTTGGCCATGTCCATGAGGAGAATATGGGCAGTGGTAGCTCTTGGCTTTGGCCAGCCCTGTGCGGCTTCTTGTCTCCTCATGGTGGGTGTGGGGGTGCAGAGCCCACCTGTGGCTGGAAACACCTTCACCCCACCATCTTTGCTGCCCATCAAAGGGTTTCTCCCCACGCTTTAGTCCCTGGAACAACGCCACCACCAGTTTTCTCCTGGGGGTTGGACCAGAGGTGCCGTAAGACCACCCTGTGTCTCGATGCCATCCCTGGGGTGCAGCCCCTGAAAGCCACATCAGGAGCTCTGCAAACCCACCCAGGTTGAAGCATTATGGGTGGCTAAGCCCTGCCAGCCCCGGGCTGGACCCCACATCTGTGGGGAGGAGTTTTCCACCCGCTGGCCCCCTTCTTTCTTTCTCCCAGTGAATGCCCAAAGGTGCTGAAGGAGCTGCCATAGCTGGAGGGGGGAAAAGCTGGAGGGTGGCTGCACAGCTGGGGAACCTTTTGCTCTGGAAGGGTGTTTATCAGAGCGGTTTGACAGGACCTCTGGAAAAGGCTGTGACCTGTTAGAGGTCCGGCCCGTGGGGCATTTCCCACTGCTCCAGCTCTCCCCACCTGTCTCCAGCAAAGAAAGGAGCAGACTAGCAGCAAATCTCGTTATCTGGAGACAAAGTTCCCCCTCCCTGTCTCCCCACCTCCACGCGTTGCTTTTCAAACAAGGCTGAAAGGAAGGAAGGTGGGAGCTGTTTGCTGTCCACAATTTTATTGGAGTCAGGTGGAGATAGGTCCTTGGTGGAGGTGATGGTCAGGGTTCTTTTCCCTTTGTCTCTGCTGTTCCAGCTAGCCTGCCCCAAACTAAAGGAGTCAGGCATCCTGTGAGAGAAAAGCCCTTCTTGGATTTGAGTCAGGCTGGCCAGAAGCGGATGTTTAAATCTCAAAAGACCAAGCTAGAAGAAACTGGAGGGCTGGGGAACCTCCTGGGGTTGTCTGCTGCATGTCAGACAGGTGACAGTGTCCCTTTGGGTCAAGGGGACAAAGTCCTCTAGGCCACCGCATCAGTCCTTGGCTTCCTGGAGCCACCCATGGCTTCATGCCATGGTCTTCCTTGGATGTCAGTGCGGTCCTCAGCAGTACAAACCTGATCCCTACCCTCCTGTGAGATCTTTCTCTCAGCAGACATGATGGTGGTGAGAACAGCCCCAGGTTTCCATGATCCTGGAGCTCTTTTTAGAAGGAAGGTCTCCATGGGTTGTATTGGTGAGGAATTCCGAGCTACTGCCTGTTGTTGGAGGGTCGCTTAGATTTGCAGGGCCGTTGAGCTGAGCAAGGCCAAGACCTGGTGAGGAAACTGCTGGGAAGAGAGATGGACAAGTCCCAGAGCCCATCCTCTGATTTAACCCTTTGCCTGCCTGTGTCAGGAGCCAAGGATGGTTGTGTTCAGGCTGGTGAGCACCTGGTGCTGCTGTGGTGATGAGGAAGGTCCTGGATAGCCCCAAGCCAACTCAGCCTTCATTACCTCCTTTTCATCAGGTGGGCTGTGCTGCTGCTTGCTGAGGAACGAAGGGCAGCAAGCAGTTCCCTTCCGTCCTCTGAGCCCAGTTCCTGCTCCACAGGCAGCTCCTCAGCCCTGTGCTTGGTGCCATCTCCCTTGTGCCCTGCCCCAGGGCTGGGTGGGGGACTCCCATGAGAAGAAAACAGCTCCAGTAGCTGGAAGGTACTGGAGCAGATTAGGTGGTATTGGGTTGGTGCTGTTCCTTGAGAGCTTTTCCTGGCACTAGAGATTCTCAGTACCTCAAATAACATTTCCCAGGCCCCTTCGTGTTGTCGTGTTCCTCTGCCTTGATTCAGACAGGGATTTTACTTCTGGAATCACAGGAGAAGCCAGGCCAAGGGTGCTCCAGCTTTCTGGACCATGCAGGAGCTGTTTCAGTCCTCCTGTGTCCCTGTGTGCAGTGTTCTGCATCTCACAGGTCTGAATTCCTTTGGTCATGTCCTCATCATAAACGTTGCTGCATTTGGGTGATGACTGAATGGTGCCTCTCTTGGACTTCCCTGCTCCCTGGCTCTCCAGCATCTTGCACAGCCTAGTTGTTACCAGGGTAACGGGTCTCGCTCAGGGCCGGGAAGAAGTTCTGCTCCACTTTATTGGTTAGTAGAGATGGAGAAGGCCACAGCAGATCTGTTAAGGAGCGATTAGCTTTCTGGGGCTGTCAGGAGCTCCATGTACTGGGTGGATTCTACAGGGACTTTGGAGCTTTGGAGTTTTGCTCTTGGCCTCTGATGAGATGTTGGTAGATTATCGTGGCTGGGGGGGTAGTTAAGCTGGAGCACCTTTCTGTAGTTTAATTTTGCTCCTTGGCTCTTCAGAAGGGACTGGAGATGTTGTGGCCTCTCCTGGAATCCTTCTCGCGGCCCCAGCTTTGCGGACAGCACAGACACGATCTCAGTGGGGTGGTTCTGCTTTGCAAGGCTGCACCCATGTTTGAGGACAGGCTTTGAGCTTGCGATGTTGCAATGCGAAGGCATTTCCCTGCCAATCTTGGCGGGATCGTGAAGGTGCAAGAGGACTGCGCGGGCTCTGCACCACCACCACGGGTTGGAGGGGCTGTGATTCACCGATGCCTTCCATCTTCTCATCTTCACCCATCCTCTGCTCCACCCGCTGAGCTGGGAGCTGAGTTAAGCTCTCTGCTGGGATCCTACTTGGACAACTGCGTGATCTGCTGAGGATTCAGCAACTTGGTCCTTCATTCCTCTTTCTGAGCTCCCTGGTCAGGGTAATGTTCTTCTGTGGGCAATGTGGTGTCACAGTTCTTCTCTCCTGCTTGGGTTCTCTACTGCTGGATGTTCTGCTGTCTGGGGTCCTGCTGGCTTTGAAGAAGGGTTAAAAAACATCCATGCTCCCTGCAGAAACATGCAAAATTACTTTTCAGTAGGTACCAGCAGCCCAGGCAGGCTGGAGGGGTGTGTGGAAACAGATTGGTGAGCAAGAGATGTCAAATTCAAGGCTGAGCAAGGATGGTGGTTGGCAGCTGGTGGCCTCTGGCTGGAGAGATCCTGCAGGAGGGAGGCATCCTTGAGAGTGACAGAGCACTGGAACTGGCTGACCAGGGGGGTTGTCAAGTCTTCTCTGGAGAATTTAAAACCCGCCTGGACATGTTCCTATGCAGCTTGGTCTGGGGGATCCTGCTGTAGCGGGAGGATTGGACTGGATGATCTTTCAAGATCACTTCCAATCCCTAGTGTTCTGTGATTCTGATTCCAGGCTGTTTTGCTTGGGGATCAGCTGGAGCGTGATGCTTTTCAGATTTGCAAGTCTGATGGGGCTTGTACCTGCCATGTTTCCACAGGGCTACGGGAAGGAACTTGTTCCTTTACCTCCTGAACCCACAGGCTTCCCCCAGTGTGTGCAGGTGCTGCTGGAAGCAGACCTGAGGTGTAGGATGAAAGGGCCGAACTTTGAGCTTGCTGGAGCACAATGGCTTTGCCTGGGGTGGTACAAAGGCTGATTGTTCTGCTCAAGGGAAATTTGGCTCTGACAAGGTGGGGAGTGAGGGAAAGGGTCAGCGCCGAGAAAGGAGAAGACTCCAGGCGTGCTGCTCCTCATCCTCCCGTGACAGAACCTGTTTCCCACTTGCTGGACGTGGGAGAGGTTGCAAATGAGCTAGAAAAGCCCGTTGTGGGGTGGTTGGGTTGGTTTGTTGCTGAACACCGAAAAGGCAGGTATCGAAGGGAGGAAGTGAGCAGGGGACTCTGCCTCCATAATAAACGCAACGGATTTCCCTTTATTGCTCTTCCCCAATGTTGTGTGTGGGAAGCAAACAGAGTCATCTTGAAGTTACTCACAAAGGTCTAAGGCAACGCGTTGCTGGCTGGTGCATCATCGACAGCGAATTTTCCCTTCTGAAACCTGTTTGGTCAGCTTCCTCCTGCTGTTTTGTTCTCCTTCTCTGGTCCAGTGAGTTCTTTTATTTAACCCATCCACTGCAAATAGTCACGGTTGGGACCAGAGCCCCTTGATTAGAATATTTGCTTTTCTCGTGCTCCATTGGTGAACTGCGTGAGTCACAGGGTGCGCTGGGTGGTTGAGGATTGGCGAGTCAATGTTTACAATTCAGATGTTCTCAGAACTTGAGCTCGCATGAAAACTCTTTCCAAAAAAAACCCCACGGGCTGTTTACCACATCAAAGAAGTTCAGCCCCTTCCAAGCTCAGGTTGAAACTCAAACAATGAAGCTTTCATTAAACTGAGAAATGCTTGGAGTGTTCTTTTGAAAATGATGATTTCTTAATTTTTTTTTAATGTGATGGGGACCTTCAAGCCTCCACCGAGGACAGGATCTGCAGGTATTCAAATGTGTTTAACAACCTTGCTCTTTGTAGTATTTCCAGTACGAGCAAGAGAGGAGAAACACCAACGAATTGCTTCTCAAACACACGTCCTCAAATCACTTGCAGGAGAGTGGAATCTGTTGTCGGTTCTATCCCATCTGAGGAACTTTAGTTCATCAATGCTAGCCCACCCTAGTGAGGGCAGAGTTATGTGGGGACCTGCTCACCAGCCTGTCCGGCCTGTGGAATGTTATCATTTTCCATTTTGCTGCTCCTCAAGGAGAGTTTTAGGGAGCTGAACCCAGGGCTGGCTGGATGTCACAGAATCACAGAACATGAGGAATTGGAAGGGACCTCAAAAGATCATCCAGTCCAATCCCCCTGCCACAGCAGGATCCCCTAGATCCAGTCACACAGGAACATGGCCAGGTGGGTTTTAAATTTCTCCAGAGAAGGAGACTCCACAACCCCCTCTTCCAGTGTCACCCTCATCACCTCTGTCACCCTCATCATGAACTTTGTTTTATGGATGTGAGTCCATCCTGGTAAGGGCAGAGTTATGTGGGATGTGCTCAGCAGCCCATCCATCATTTTCCATTTTGCTGCTCCTCAAGGAGAGTTTAGGGAGCTGAAACCAAAGGGGGCTGGATATATTTGCATGAAAATCCTTCCTGCAATGAATAGAAAGTTTTTGTGGTGTGGGGATGACCTAAGTTTGTTAAGTTGAATGGAAATTTGGGGCATCTTCCCTTCCAAGGCGCATTCAATGGAACACTTCCATCCCTGGAAGTGTTCAAGGCCAGGTTGGATAGGACTCTGAGCAACCAGGTCTAGTGGGAGGTTTCCCTTCCCGTGGCAGAGGGTTGGGACTGGATGATCTTTAAGGTTTTTTCCAAAGTGGTGCAGAAGGGGCTGCAGTGGTGGGACCCACTCCAACACCCTACTCCGTCTTTGATCCTGGCAGTATCATCTTGGCCTTGTGCTGTACAAACTTGGAAGGAAGAAATTGGCCCAAAGACCTGCTAGTTCAAACACGACATTTAGGTTGTGTTAGGTTCGGTTTGTTTTGCTAGCTGGCTTGGTGATGAAGTTGAGGGCCGTAAGGATGGTGGGATTTGCCATCCACATGTGAAACCCAACCTCATATGGGTTAATTTTGGGTCTGCCTTGTGCTCTACGGGGTAGAACAAGCTTTTTGGCCGGTTTTGTCACTCACTGCGTGCCAGGAGGACTCCACAAGCCCCAGCAAGTAGTGGATGACTCACTGCCTTTGTCAGACCCTGCCCTGGGAATGTGCTGCTTTCCCTCTGATCTGAGGTGATGAGTGTGAGCTTTCAGAAGAGGCAGAATGAATCCCACCCACCAACCCTGCTGGGGAAGCTCCTTTGAGCTCCAGCCTCACCCATGTCACGCTCGGCTCAGGACTGGTGACATGGATGTGTAACCAGAGGGACCAAGCCCAGGGTCCTGTGGTCATGCAGGAGCTAGAAACAGATGGCAAAGTGTGTCGAAGAATCACAGAACAATAGGGATTGGAAGTGACCTTGAAAGACCATTCAATCCAATCTCCCTGCACAGCAGGGTCACCTAGTGTCCAGGTCATCCTGCGGAATGGTGACATCTGAGACCCTCCATCCTCTCAGATTCAGGGTAGAGGTGGCTGTGCTGGAACAGACTCCAGAGTCAATCTGGGACCCCCACTCTTGTCTAGACCTGTTGGAGGATGGATGGGCTGATTGGCCACTGTCCTGCAAGGCCTAGAGATGGTGCAGCTGGGCCAGAGCTTTCTCCATCTACCCTGATGGCTGTTTTTCAGCCTGTTTAAGGTTTTATTTTTTTAAGGTTTTTACTTGCTCTCTTGGACCCTGACTGCTCCAAACTGACCCTCCTCCAGGCTCTTGACCTTGGAGGTGGATCAGGGTGTTTTTGCTGGTTTCTTTGGCCTTTGGGATTGCTGACTGCAGCGGCATGACTTGGGTGATAACTACCTGGAGCAGATTGCCTCCGAGTGAGTCTTTATCAGTCCTCAGAGGAAACGAATAGCAGACAGAGTCAGCAAGTCTGCTGGGAATGCTGCTGCCTACTAGCTCAGCCAGAGTCCTGCCGACCTCCCAGCTGCCCACATTGTCCTTGGCGGTGACTCTTGGCCCCAAGGAAATTCTTGGGTTCCAAGAGGTGGTAATTACCTCTGGCAGTTCAAGCAGAAAGTCAGAGAAGAGTGTAGTCACAGCAGCCCTCCAGAGGCAGCTCCTGGCAGAAACCTGGAGAAAGGGTGTAGCTTTGTCCTACTCCAGAAGCTGCTCTTAAAGGTGGAGAGGTGTCGTGGGAGGCTGTTCTTCTCCCTGGACTCCAGAGAGAGCTTCCCAGAGACTTCAGCTTAGATGTCCCCTCCTTCCTGGTGGCCAAAGCTAGTGAAGATGAGTGGTAGCCAACAGGATGACCATGAGCCAGCAATATACCCTTGTGGCCTTCCTGGGGTGGATCAGAATGGGGGTGGTTAGCAGATCGAGAGAGGTTCTTCTCCTCCTCTACTCTGCCCTGGTGGGACCACATATTGTGGGTCCCTCTGTTCCAGAAGGACACAGAGCTGCTGGAGAGAGTCCAGCGCAGAGCTACAGAGATCTCTCTGATGAGGAAAGGCTTGAGGGAGCTGGGTCTCTTGAGCTTGGAGAAAAGGAGACTGAGGGGTGACCTCATGGATGTTGACAAATATGTGAAAGGGTGGGTGTCAGAAGGACAGAGCCACACTCTGTTCAGGGGCACCCAGTGATAGGACAAGGGGCAGCAGGTGTGAGTTGGAACAGAGAAGGTTCCACATCAGTGTGAGAAGGAACTTCTTCCCAGTGAGGGTGACAGAGCACTGGAAGGGACTGCCCAGGGGTGTTGTGGAGTCTTCTTCTCTGGAGACATTTCAAACCTGCCTGGATATGTTCCAGGCAGGAACATATGATCCTGTGTGACTGGATCTAGGGGAACTTGCTCTGGCAGGGGGATTGGACTGGGTGATCTTTTGAGGTCCCTTCCAATCCCTAGTGTTTAGTGATGCTGTGCATCTTGCCCTGGTGCAGGTAACACAGCTGGACACTTTGAGATAGACCAAGCAGAGGAGTCCACACAGCACCTCCTGCAATCTGCTAGAGTTCCAAGGTTGGCTCTGCTGCTGCTGGTAGAGGTGCTTTGGTATTTTCAGCCGCTAAAACATTTGCCTGCACCTGAAGGGAAGAGACCTGGCATGAGGGGGAATGGAGTGGGCCTCTGTGCTAATCCCATTTTGCAGAGAGTTCCAGAATACTTGAGGAACAAACAGAAAATAACGTTGATCGAGGTCAATATCAAAACCAAATGATCAGAGAAACAAATATTTACTTAGGTCAATATTTAACTAGGAGACAATAAATGCTGATATTGAACCAAATCTGTATATAAATACGGGCTATTTATAATGTGGCTGTGAAGGGGCACTGCCAGGTACTTGCAGTGGCTTTTGATTGATGATTATCCTCCCCATTGTTTGCTGATTCGCTTGGAGGTTAGAGTTTCTTGCAGGTGCATCCATGAGAAAGCGACTACACCACTCAATCCCAGGACCTGGACAACCGGCACAACCGTTGTCCTCGCTAGGTGATGGTTCCTCACCTCGAGGAGGGACCCACCTTAACATGAAGTGGGTGGCCTGTGCCTTGAACCTCCACGGCACAGCGTCATGCATGGGTGAGGCTGGAATTTTCCTGGCACTCCTCTCCCAAGAGCTCTTGGCACCAGTGACCACCATGGGGTTGGCCGTGAGTAATCCCTGAGCCCCAGCTGAGAACAAGTGAAGCAAGTGAGATCCCTTCAAGCATCACCCCAGTTTTTGGGGGGCTGCAGCCAGGCAGGGGGTAGAGCAGGGCTGGAAGCTTCCGAGTAGTGAAGAAACTCCCTCCTCCTGTCCTTTCTCCCCACTGCAGCTGCTCCCTGGGCCAAATTTACGAGCTCATTGCCTGTTTAGCAAACATCGATTTCTCTTCTTGTTTCTCGAGTGGTGACAACGGCTGATGTTTCTATGGTGGTTTGTTCTTTATCAGCTTCAGATTAGAAAGCATTTAATCATGGCCAAGACATGTCCCGGCTCCTGCCTTGTCAGCTGGCAGCTCTCCTAACGATCCTTGTGTTTAATTGCTGGCTAAAGGGTGCCTGTGGCTCAAGCAGCGCTGGTTTGGAGGTTGTTTTATTGCATCTTCCCAAGAAGTGTTTGTCTTGGGCTCTGTGTGTGTCGATTGATGTCCCAATAACGCCTCACCCTGCCTTGGACAGTGTCTGCAGAAGTGACAGAGGTCTCCGAGGCAGGAAGTTCCTACCGGATTTATACAATATAGGCAAGTGGTGAAAGGGGGAGGTTGGTGTCAGCACCTATTAGCCACAGGGGAATCCACTCGGGAGGAAGCTGAGGGCTTCACTGGCTGCTTTCTTCATTGAGCAACTGGTTTGCAGGGCTGGGTTTTATTGATTTCAAGCAGCTTCAAAATGTGCAGTTCTCTCAGAGGCTCCTGAGATTATTTGGTCCTCTGGGGAATTTTGGTCACTTAGGTGCCGGGTTTGGATGTGTTAGTGCTGGGTGGCTGTGGTGATCCAGAGATACACAATGCTGTCTAGTGGCCTTGTCTGGAGTGGACAGTGGGCTCATTCCAGCTCCTTTCCTGCTACTTTGGCGGTTTTCACAGAATCACAGAACATTAGGGATTGGAAGGGACCTTGAAAGATCATCCAGTCCAATCCCACTGCCACAGCAGGACCACCTAGACCAAGTCACACTGAAACATGTCCAGGTGGGTTTTGAACGTCTCCAGAGAAGGAGACTCCACAATCCCCCTGGGCAGCCCCTTCCAGTGCTTTGTCGCCCTCACTGGGAAGACGTTTCTTCTCATATTGATGTGGAACCTCTTCTGTTTCAGCTCACACCCATTGCCCCTTGTCTTATCATTGGGTGCCCCTGAGCAGAGCCTGGCTCCATCCTCCTGACACCCATCTTTCACATATTTGTCAACATTCATGAGGTCACCCCTCAGTCTCCTTTTCTCCAAGCTCAAGAGACCCAGTTTTCTATTTTTGTTTTCTCTGGCAAGTTGAAAAGACCCTCGTTTGTAGGCAGAGCTGACTCTTCTGACTGCTGGGGAGCCCCTGTTGGTATGGTTGGTGGGGGCTGGAGCTCCCCCACCTCCAGACCTTGTATCTCATCCTTGTCTCCGGTGGTCACAATGACTGCTAGTGACTATGGGGAAAACTGGGCTGCTGAACCCACTAAAGATCCAGTGGCTCTTCAGCTAGAAGGCCCTGGAGGCTTCCTCCATCATCACAATAGGTGTCTGTACCACTATGATCAACTGAGCTCCTTGGCCATGGGATAAATTCAGTCCTTCTCAAAAAGGCAAGAGAGGGTTTAATTCCCTGCCTGTGGCTGGCAGACAGGGAGGAAGTGATGGACTGATCTTTCAGATCTTGTGTCCTCAGCTTCCCTCTCCAGAGCTCCCCCAGGCAGGGTGGCAGCTGGCTGCCAGGACCCACCTGGGGTTGGCCAAGGCATCTCTTGAAGATACAGTGTCTACAGGGCTTCATCCTGGTGGAGCACACTTTTCCCTCAGTTGTCTCCTTTGTACTTTGCTGCTGCAGGTCCTGAATGCAGATGGTTAGTAGAGGGTTTTGTTGGTCTCCTGCTTTGGTTGACCCCAAAAAGACAGATCCAGCAGCTGGACCTCCACTCAAAGAGTCAAGCATTATCTGTGCAGGAGCTTGGCAGAAGTCTGGTGGTGCTCCTGAAGCTGTTTCTTCCAGCTCATGGGGATGATGGGGCATAACCCCAAACCCCGTGTAGCTCTGACCTGGAGATTTCATGATTGTGCATCTCCTCATGCGTCTAGGCACGAAGGCCAGCAGCTCTCCAGAGATGGCTCATCTCAGCATCACCAGTCTGTTTGGCACTCGCCATCTCAAAACCACATGTCTCTATGGTCTATTGTGGCCTTGCAAGGAGCATCTTGCATTTTTGAAGCAACCTTCAGAAAAAGAGGGGAAAACTGAGTCCTTTGAGTTATTTTTGCTGTGTGACAGGTTGTAAGGTGGGAGGAGGTGTTGATGATGGTAATGAGACCCTAGATTTGGGTGTCTGGAGGCCCTGGGGGCTGTGAGGAGCTGGGGGGAAGATGGGAGATGAGGTATTTCATGGCCAGGGGATGGTTTGAGAGGCTGTTGGGGGTGAGGAAGTGGCCCCACTAACCTCACCCTGTCTGTTCCACAGCTGCACCCCATGAGGATGGAACAGCGGATGCCACCACTCATTCTTGAGGTGAACCATTTTCCTCATCCCTCTGCATGCTTCTGCTCCCCTTGGTGAGAGGTGCCAGTAAAGGTACCTGAAATAACTGAGCTGGGACCTTCTTCTCACACCAGCCCCACTGCAGATCCAGCAGTGAAGACATGGTGGCACCTCCATTCCCTCCATCCACTCCATTCCTCCTGTTGATGGTGTCTCTGCAAACCACACCACTCAGGTGTAGCTGTCTCCTCCATGGCTTGTCTGCCTTTGTTAACTGGGTCCCCATCATTAACTGGATACCTACGGAGAATGAATGGAGCCATGAGTGACAGCCAGGCAGTGCCACCCATGTTCAGGACACTCTGAGTTGGATCCCACATAGCTTTTGGTCATGCCCCTTGTGCTAAAGGCATGGGCTAAGGAGGTGGTTCTGGGTGGAACCTTAGCTGGGAGATGCTCGTGTTGGGATGGACCAGATTGCTGGGCATTTATCTCTCCTCCTTGGAAGAACTCTGGAACCCTTGGGGTCATGTGACACAATCACTGGTGTCAAAGCATTTTGGATTCAAGAAGGGGGAAGGTCCCCCCACAGCTGCAAACTGGGCTGTTTCACAGAATCACAGCACGTTAGGTATTGGAAGGGACCTCAATAGATCATCCAGTCCAATCGCCCTGCCAGAGCAGGATCACCTAGACCAAGCTGCACAGAAACATGTCCAGGCGGGTTTTAAGTGTCTCCAGAGAAGGAGACTCCACAACTGCCCTGGGCAGCCTGTTCCAGTGCTCTGTCACCCTCACTGTGAAGAAGTTCCTTCTCATGTTTATATGGAACCTCCTCTGTTCCCGCTTGCACCCATTGCCCCTTGTCCTATTACTAGATGACATTGAGAAGAGCCTGGCTCCTGTTTCTTCTGTCCTGCTCACCAACTGCCCCTTCATACCCCCTTCTTCAGCATCCTGGGGCTGCTCAGGAGCAGCAGTGGCTTTATCAGGTTTCAACTGAGACTTTGCTCTGCAGGTAGGGGGGGGTATGAGAGAAAAGGGGGCAGGAGGGCATCAAGCTGGGGGTTCTGGCTGAGAATTCAGGGTTTGGATGAGAAATTTTGTCCCTACTCACCTTCCCATGTTGCATAAACCTGCCTGGCCACCTGCCTTATAAAGACCCACTGGAGCTGGGTGTGTGTGGGGACCTTCCCTTGGGAACCGAAGGTGAGAAAGTGAAATGCCAGAGATAAGGGAAGTGTAGAAGTAAAAGGGCACCCAGCAACTTCCCCTGCCCCCACTGCTGGCAAGTGGGTCTTTTCCTTGCTCAGGTATGTCTGGCATTTGGACCTGCTGGGAGCAAACTCCCAAGGGTAACCAGAGCTGATACCCACAAGAGGATGCGGGGTGTAGCTCCACAGTTTTGGTGTGGATCCCCCACCAGCAGAAAGCCAAGGTGGCCACTGAAAAAAGGGGAGCAGTCCTGGTGAGACCTCACCTGGAGTCCTGCATCCAGCTTTGGAGGCCCCAGCAAAGGAAGGATGAGGAACTGATGCAGCAGGTCCAAAGGAGGCCAAAAAAGTACTCATAGGGCTGGAGTTCCTCTGCTGTGGGGACAGGCTAAGAGAATTGCGGTTGTTCAGCCTGAAGAGAAGGCTATGGAGGGAACTTACAGCCACCTTTCAGTTCCTCAAAGGGCTCTAGCAGAAGGCTGAAGACTGTTCACAAGGGCAGGGAATGACAGGATGAGGGATCATGGTTTTAAGCTGGAAAAGGGTAGATTTAGGTTGGTGATGTGGAAAAAGTTCTTTAATGACACCCATCTACAAGAAGGGCAGGAAGGATGATCCGGGGAACTACAGGCCTGTCAGTCTGACCTCGGTACCAAGGAAGATCATGGAACAGTTCATCTTGGGGGTGATCACATGGCAAGTGCAGGACAACGGGGGGGGATCAGGCCCAGCCAGCATGGGTTCATGAAGGTCAAGTCCTGTTTAACCAACCTGATCTCCTTGTATGATCAGGTGACCCGCCTAGTGGATGAGGGAAAAGCAGTGGATGTTGTCTCCCTGGACTTCAGGAAGGCATTTGACACCATTTCCCGCAGCATTCTGCTGGAGAAGCTGGTGGCTCATGGGGTAGACAGGAAGACTCTTCGCTGGGTCAGAAACTGGCTGACAAGAGGGTGGTGGTGAACAGCGTGAAATCCAGTTGGTGACCAGTCACAAGCGGTGTCCCTCAGGGCTCAGTTTTGGGACCGGTCTTGTTTAATATCTTTATCAATGATCTGGATGAGGGGATC
>VXBP01009890.1:20837-40475 GCA_013400115.1 Rhinopomastus cyanomelas | reverse complement strand
GTCAGGAAAAGTTTAGACTGGATGTTAGAAAGAAATTCTTTACTGAGAGGGTGGTTAGGTGCTGGAATGGATTGCCCAGGGAGGTGGTGGTGTCACCATCCCTGGAGGTGTTTGAGGAACGGGTGGACACGGTGCTTGAGGATATGGTCTAGCAGTTAGGCACTAGGAGAAAAGGTTGGACTCAATGACCCTGGAGGTCCTTTCCAGCCATGATGATTCTATGATTCTATGATTCTATAATCTGAAGATGAGGGATCCATAGAACATGCTGCCTAGAGACATGATGGAGGCCCCATTCCTGAAGGCATTCAAGGTCAGTCTGGAGGGGGCTCTGGGCAACCTGGTCTGATGAGTGACAGCCCTGCTTGTTGCAGGGGAGTTGGTCTAGAAGACCTTTGGAAGTCCCTTCCAACCCTCTGACTCTGTGAAATCAGGACTTTGGACCAATCTCTGAGGACTGAGTCGATGGTTCTGTGGTTCTTCTCCTTATTCTGTGTAGAAAACCCCATCCCAGTGCTGTGTGCTCCCTCCTAGTGCACCACAATGCAACCCATCCAGGTCCAGCAGTGCTGAGCTTCTGCTGATGTAGAAGACGGTGTATTTATGGCACGTAGCTGTGCTTGGGTGGAAGCCAGCTCACCCATGCAGTGCTGTATGGCGTGCTGAGGTGCAGAAGTTCTCTGAATTAGCTGGAAGCTCGGGTGATGTGTTTTGCCAGGAGGAATTGCTTGGGTCCTGTCCAGCTTTGTTAAGAGCAGTGGAGCTGCTACTAGGATGGCTTTGGCCCATTGCACTGCAGTGACATAGTTCAGAGCAGTAAAACCCTCGGCTCAAGCGTGCATAGTGTGGGGTGAGCTCGCCTCGCTTTCCTCAAGTGTGCTGAAAGCTCTGCCGGGGAAACCTGGTGGTTTTTGCCTGCTCCTCTACATATGAATGAGTCTGTGAGGGCTTTGCAATGAGCCTGACACCTGGATAACCGCATAATTAAAGGCTGTAGCTTTACAGGCGAGTGTTAGCACTGTATCTGTAACCACAAAGAGGTGAACTTGACTCATCAAATGCCAGGGGATGAATTTCCTAGCGGATTGCTCCATGGGGTTGCTCAGTTATTGGCCCTGGATCCAGTGGGATGCAGCACTAGACAGGAGCCAGGAGGGGAAGGATCCTGGCAGCAAGAGGTGGTTGAGCTAGAGGTCCTGTTAGCTTGGAAGACCCAGACTTGTAGGAACAGCTGTGCAAAACTAGAGCTGGTTGAAGGCTGAGTCACTCCTGAGACGAGACGGTAATGGTACATCAGGCAGTTTCCATTTTGGCTCATTGTCCACAGGATTAGAGGCAGCACCACTTAGATTTCTAGGGCTGTAGCCCAAATCATTCCCATTAATTAAAGATGTTGTCCTAGAAATATTCTCAGTTGCAAGTATTGTATTAGAACAAAATGCAGTAAGTCTCAGGCTGCTGATTATGAAGATAGTACCTCTAAGGCAGACTGCAGAGCCACCGTGAAGGTTAAATGGAGCAGAGTTTCTAATTTCATTCTATTTCTGGTGAGATGCTTCTGTCTGTGTGAGCAGGGCTTTGCAGCTAAAGCCTGACTCTTCTTGATCAGGGTGTATCTTTCTCTTCACTGCATCCCCTGCCTGGCTTACCTGCTGTTATCAGAACGGGCAGGTATGAGGGAAGTGGGGCAGAGGACAGTGATTCACTTCTGGGGAGCCTGGTTGAGTCAGAGACTGGAGCTAAACCACATCAGCCTGTGACTTCTAGGCCGTTCTTGCCTCTCTCTCAATCAGCAGTTTCCTGCTGAACTAAGTTCTCGTTGGCTGTTGGACTCCCACCACCAGTGTGTCGAGGTGATTCTTCCCTGTGTTCTTTGGCCGTAGGCAAGGTCTGAAATGGATAAGTACCTCTCAAGCGAGGGGCCACCCATCCCCATGCTACCAGACAAGAAGTACCGCCGGGAGAGTGCCTCGGTGGTGGATGAGTTCTTCTCCACAGAGAAGCCCAACCCCACACCCTACAGCGTGAACATCAATGTGATCCTGCCGGACACGACACACTTGCGCACCGGACTGTACCGGCCACCCAAACCCATGATGCCGTTCCCACAGATCAAAACAGAGCCTGGCACCAGCTTTGCTCAGCCCTGCTCTTCTGCCTCTGGCTCCACACAAACCCTGCCCGACTTCACCAGTGTCTTCAGCATGCCACAGTCCGTGGCAGTGAACAACATCTTCATCAAGCAGGAGATGCCCTCTGAGATCCCTCTAGCCGCCAATCCACAGCAATCCCAGCTTTACCAGATGTCTCTTGGCAGCGGCAGTGCTGACATCACAACCCTGACGTCCTCCTCCAACAGCACCACGGCCATCAACAGCCTCAGTGGTGTTACCATGTCCACAGGGAACACCATCTCCAGCGTGGTCCAGAGATCTGTGCAGCCTGGAGGGCCTGTTAAGCAATACCCACATATCTCCCAGGGACAGGGAAGCTTCAACATCTCAGGGCAGTTCTACCCTGCTCCAGTGGTGAACCTGCCCCCTTCACCCCCCAACTCGCAGCCTGGTAGCCCAGAAAATCAGCCTGAGCTCATCAACACCATCTCTCCCCCACCATCCTATGAAGCCACTTTTGGACTGAAGTTGGTCCAGTCATCCCAGGTGCCCCCAGTCCCCAGTGGCCTCGGGACACTCTCCCAAGGGCACGTTGTCATTCAGCCCCCCAAATACAACAGACGCAACAACCCTGAGCTGGAGAAGAGGAGAATCCACCACTGCGATTACCCAGGTGAGCTCATGGCTGATGTACCAGCTTGGCTTTGGAGGCAGTGGGGTGTCTCTTCTTCGGGGGTGACCTTGGGAGTTTAAGCTGAAATCATTTTGTCTGCATGATGGTAGGGGTTGGAAAAGACCTCTGGAGACCATCTGGTACTACCCCAAGGAAGCCATGGAACTGCCTGGAGAGCCCTGGGAATGGAGCTTCTACTACCTCCATGGGAGTAGAAGACACTCTGAGAGGCAAAGAGCTCCTGCAGACCATGAGGGGCCGCTCCTGCAAATCTGTAGGATCACTGGGGTAATGATCGGTCCCAGATCTGATACTGGTCTCTGTGGACCACCTCAGTGCATGAGCATGTCCTTCTTTAGAGCTGTGACACCTTGGCAAGAGGAGACCTTAGAGCATCATCAGGTGGTTTGGCTTGGAAGGGACCTTAAAGGTCATCTAGTTCCAACCCCCCTGCCCCAGGATTCCACTAGACCAGGTTGCCCAAAGCCCCATCTTGCAGGGCTTCCACAGGGAGCAGCAAACGCTCGTTCAGTGACCTTAATAAGAAACCCCTGTAAGAACAGCAAGAGGGCTTGGAAATCACCAGTCCTTGTGCACCTCCTACTTCCCAGGCCCAGCCCCAGCATCCAGCCGTTGGAGATTAGCAAACAGCTTTCCTATGCGGGGGGGGAGGTGTGGAAAGTAATTTCCTAACTGCCTCCTGCCCCAGTTACAGGTCTTTCCTTGGCACAAGAGTGTGGCTGCAATAGCCCAGGGCTCTGTCTCACCCAGGTTCTCTCCCAGCAGTGACCCGAGGATGTACATAAGAGTAGGACATGTCTGAGAGATGCTTCTGCACTTCCACCTTCCCACTCGCTGCAGACTGGGGACTTTCTGAGCTAGAAGCTGCACCTGTGTTCTTGTGGTTAATGACTGGTGCTGGATTTTTCTCTTCTGCTGGGATTGGCTCAGTAGCCCATATGTGCAGAGGCAGAAGAGGGCTTCTCCCAGTCCTTCCCACCAAGGTTCAGCTAGAGGTGTGAAACCAGGAAGGACTGATGGTGAGGCAGCAAGTCTTACTAGTGTGGCATGCAGAAGGCACACTGAATTCACTCCAGCGACTGGAGGAGCAGGGGACACCAGTTTGCAAAGCCAGTTTCCAAAGCCACTTTCCAGGTGGTGGCCCCTGTGTGCTCATGGGGAAGCAAAGCTCAGCCATACCTGCTCTGGTTCCTCCATGCTGCTCCCACCGGTGTGTGGAAGCTGTACTTGGAGTGTTTTATTTGCATGACCAAGGCAGTCCAAGGTCTCACGTGTAACTTCTTTCCTGAGCATGAGTGACCTCTGAGGCTTCAAAGCATCAGAAGCAAAACTGAATTGGGTCACCAACCCTTATCCCACCTGGCAAGAAAGGTCAGAGTCAGGTTGGATGAGGTTCTGGGCAACTAGATGTTGTTGAAGATGTCCCTATTCACTGCAGAGGATGAGACTAGATGAACCCAAACCCAGTGTAGAACCCAAACCATTCTATGATTATGGGTGTGAGCTGGAACAGAGGAGGTTCCACATCAATATGAGAAGGAACTTCTCCCCAGTGGGGGTAACAGAGCCCTGGAAGGGGCTGCCCAGGGGGGTTGTTTTCTCCTTCTCTGGAGACGTTTAAAACACCCCTGGCCATGCTCCTGAGTGACTTGGTCTAGATGATCCTGCTATGTTGGGGGGATTGGATTGGATGATCTTTCAAGGTCCCTTCCAATCCCTAATGTTCTGTGGTTCTATACCATGGACAGGCCAGAGAGCTGAGCTGATATCCCGCTGGAGGTTTCTTTAGGCTGTGTGGGAACAGCGGAGCAAAAATCCTGACCACGTAGCTCATGCAGGTCGTAGCAATTCAGATTCATGTTTTAACATCCTCGTCAAACCCAACGAGGGCAGGAGCAGCAGAAGCTCTGCTCAGCTCTGTCTCACTGAAACGAGGGGGTAGCAGTGACTCTCATGGTGGTGCCTGTTGCTGAGACTTCTGCCCAAGTTGCTGCTCAGAGCCTTTATTTGATTAAACCTGTGGAAAAAAATCAAACCCTCCACTTCCTGTTGCCTTTCTCCTGGATCCTGAAAGCCTGTGGTGGCTCTATAGTGTACCTGCTGCTTCCTGCTTCCTGGAACAATCTGCTGGGGCTGAGCTATTACAAAATCCATCTTTCCTTGCACTGCTGATGTTACGGAGCTCTGAAATCCAGAGAAAGACAGAGAGCAGCGCAAAGCCCGTGGCAAGTTGGATGTTTTCATTCTGCTTTGAGGAGCTGCTTGAGGACACAGAGCGGGGAGGTGGGGTGTGAGATTTGAAAGCCTGTGCCTGTCTCTTCCCTTCTGTTCCCTGCTTAATTCCTAGTGAAATGCCTGTGGGATCATGTGGGGAAAGGCAGGGGGGTGTTGTAAAGCTCGTGGAGAACAAACGCTCTTTAATTAGCGCTGAGACGAACTGGGTACAGCCAGGCGTATTTGCATAGCATGACCCGAGCGCGCTCCAGACCTGCTCCTCTCCTAACCTCAAACACAAATGCTCTGGCTTTGCTGAAGCCGGGGTGGGGGGCCCTTTCTCACACAATGTCCTGTCTTTTTCATTCTGCTTTTGCAGGCTGCTCAAAAGTTTATACCAAGAGCTCCCACCTGAAGGCACATCAGAGGACTCACACAGGTAAGAGCAGCACATCATCAGGAAACTGCTTATCCCCTGCCCTTTCATGGTGGTCGTTGTGTAGCTGAGTTAATTACCTTGTTCTAGGGTGGTTATCGGGGTCAGGAGCACAGGTAAGGCTCTTGGTGTTATCGAACATGCCAGTGGTTGCACTGGTTTGTAGCTGTGTGCATGCTTTTGCCTGCTGGAGAGAGGGTCTAGGGTTTAGGAGGACTCTTGGAGAGTCTTGACTTGATGGGTTGGGAAGAGGTGGTGCCCCCAAAACCTCTCTCATGGTTAGCTCTTCCTTTGAGAGCTCCCAGATTAAGGTGTGGTCTGGCCTAGCCCGCAGGAACATGCATAAAGGCATGTGGTGAGTGTCTGTGACCACTGAGGAGATAAGAGGTGTGTCAGGCACCCACATGGTCCCCAAGGAGTGGAAGGAACCTTCGTATCTCCTCCTGTACACACCACACAGACCACTTGAGCCCAGTGCTGGTCCCCTCAGCATCTGCCACTGGTACAGCATGGGAAGAATGTCATAGAGAAGACCTCTGGATATGAGAGACCAAGGGTAAGGCTGCCAAGGGCTGCCTATGCTGGTATAAACAGGGTCACTGGCACAGAGGAGCATCCACTGCTTCCACCACCACCAGCTTTCCCAGGATAAACTGGAACAGGCTGCCCAGGGGGGTTGTGGATTCTCCTTTGGAGACGTTTCAAACCCGCCCGGACGTCTTCCTGTGTGACTTGGTCTGGGTGATCCTACTCTGGCAGGGGGATTAGACTAGATGATCTTTCGAGGTCTCTTCCAAACCCCGATGATTCTATGAAGCTCGGTGGCCCTTGTGCATTCAAGCACAGATCTCCTCATGAAGGTATTTATTATACCTGAAACTTTATCAGATCCTCGAGTAGTCCAGGAACCATCAGTGCCCTCATAAATCTCTTTTATAGAAGGGCTGATCTTTACTGAAAGCAATTAAGCTGGCCCAGGGTTCACTATTTTTTTTTTATGAACAATGAACAAAATCCCATCTTGAGGCTGGGAATCAGCTCCTGCAGTTGGCTCTGTTCCGCTGTCATTTTATCAGCCCCTTGAACAAGCCAGCAAAGAATTTTTGCTTTGTGCGTGAGGTACAATATTATTTTGGCAGGGGCTGGGGAACAACACGGAAGGGGTGGAAGAAAGGAACAGGAAGGACATTGTCTAGGCCCCAAGAGCTTGGTGGTGATAAGCATTTGTCACAACAGCAGCCTGTGTTCAGGGCTACTCACTCTAAATATCTCTTTTCCTCTTCCGTTCCCAGTGTGGTCTTAACCCTATGCCTGGAAGGGAGGTGGTTAGTAGATGAAGAGAGGTTCTCCTCCCTCTCTACTCTGCCTTGGTGAGACCACATCTGGAGTATTGTGTCCAGTTGTGGGCCCCTCAGTTCCAGAAGGACACAGAGCTGCTGGGGAGAGTCCAGCATAGAGCCACAGAGATGATGAAGCGAGGGGAGCATCTCTCTGCTGAGGAAAGGCTGAGGGAGCTGGGGCTCTTGAGCCTGGAGAAAAGGAGACTGACGGGTGACACCATGAATGTTGACAAATATGTGAAAGATGAGTGTCAGGAGGATGGAACCAGGCTCTGCTCAGTGGCATCTAATGATAGACAAGGGGCAATGGGTGTGAGCTGGAGCAGTGGAGGTTCCACATCAATCTGAGAAGGAACTTCTTCCCAGTGATGGTGACAGAGCCCTGGAAGGGGCTGCTCAGGGTGGTTGTGGAGTCTCCTTCTCTGGAGGTGTTTAAAACCCACTGGGATATGTTCCTGTGCCATCAGATCTAGGGGATCCTGCTGTGTCAGGAGGATTGGACTGGATGATCTTCAGCATTCCCTTCCAATCCCTAACGTTCTGTGAATCCCAGCCAGGCAGTCATGTGCATCAGAGTGTCTCCATCCCATTTTTGAATCCTCAGTGTTAGGATCCATCCCAACTCCCACCAGCTACATTCACCCAACTGGAGCCACTTCATCTGCATCACTGAAGGGTTAATAATGCCCCATCTCCCCATTCTGAGCCTGATGGCAGCCGCGCTGAGACAAACCTGATCTCCACAATCTTCTCTTGTGGTTTGCCCGTTGCTGTGGGCTGGGTTGTGTTCATCTCCCAGGGACACCATTCATTTCCTAGGTGCCATTGTAAGATTAAATATATAACCGGGTGGCTCCTCGCCCGCCTCCCAGGGCTGGGAATGCCACGGTGAGTCTTTTGTTTGAGCTTGCCCTGCCGTGCTGTCCTGGTAGATGGAGCCAGCTCATGGCACAATAGAAAGCAGTTTGTTTCTATCCTGGAGTTCAACCTGGCATTGTTTGGAAGTAAAGGGCCTTGGGAGGGTTGACCCAGCCAGGTGACCCGGCCAGGACAATGTCTGCGGCTGCTCGGAGCAAATCCCGCCTTTGTCTGAATGTACTAACACAAACCCTGAGATCCCCAGCGCATCAGAAAACACCCAGCCCACCGCTCGTAAATTAACTTCATCTTCTTCTGGAGGATTCACCTGAGCCATAAAAAGCACCTCTAGAGCCCAGGGGCTTTTTGAGGAGCAGGACATGCTCTTGGTGATTCATCTCATGGAATCATTGAATGATCTTAAGTTGGAAGGGGCTGCCCAGGGGAGTTGTGGAGTCTCCTTCTCTGAAGACATTTAAAACCTGCTTGGACATGTTCCTGTGCGACTGGATCTAGGGGATCCTGCTCAGGCAGGGGGATTAGACAAGATGATCTTTCGAGGTCCCTTCCAATCCCTAATGTTCTCTGATTCATGTGTCTCCACTCTCAGATATTTATCTGATGGTAGATTTTTACTTTGCTGATCCAAGGGCTGCAGCACCTTTGCTGTGAGGACAGGCTGAGGGAGCTCGGGTTGTTTGGACTAGGGAAGAGAAGACTCTGGGGGGACCTTATAGCTGCCTTCCAGTACCTGAAGCGAACCTGCAGGAAGGCTGGAGGGGGACTTTTCCCAGGAGGATCTAGCGATAGCACAAGGGGAAATGGTTTTAAACTGAGAGGAGGTTCAGACCAAATCTTAGGAAGAAGTTCTTCAGTGCAAGGGTGGAGATACTCTGGAATCGATTGCTTGGAGAGGCTGTGGCTGCCCTGCTCCCTGGAGGTGTTCAGGCCGAAGTCAGATGAGGTCTTGAGCAACCAAGCCTGGTTGAGAGGTGGCAGAGTTGGAGCAGATGATCTCCGACATCTCTTCCTGAGCCAGTCTGTGACTCTACATTGCCACGGCTGAGCCTTTCCCGTTTGTTGCCCTGTTGGCAGTGCAAAGCATCTGCTCGCCCCGGGACGCGCTGGCGCGCGTTGCACATGCCCATGCACGCCTGCAGCCTGTGTACGTGCATTCGTGCGGCCGTGGTGCACGCAGCAGTTGGCCGATGAAACGGCAAATATTTGAGGTCGGGGAAGTCAGCACATTCCCTGAACTCTGCCTGCTTGTTCAGGCTGTTAAGAACGAGGGCTAATATTTGAGAGCACCACACCCAGGCACAGAGCGGGTTGCAGCCAGGCTTCGGCTCGACGACCCGGGCACAGGCTTTTCCATCTCCCACCTCCCATCTGGCTGGGAAATGGCAGAAAGTAATGGATTTTGGCCTGGGAGAAGGTGTGGATGGGTGGGAGGAGAGGGCGTGGGGCATTACATCACCCCGATGCTCCGAGGAGAACACAATGGTCTGTGTGCAGAGGGTTGATCGCTGAGAGAGAAGAACTGTTTTGAGTTCTTTCCTGAGTTTTCAATGGCTTCTGGTGGTTTCGAAGATGGGAGGCTTTGAGGAATCATAGAATCATTAGGGATTGGAAGGGACCTCGAAAGATCATCTAGTCTAATCCCCCTGCCACAGCAGGATCACCTAGACCAAGTCGCACAGGAACATATCCAGGCAGGGTTTAAATGTCTCCAGTGAAGGAGACTCCACAACGCCCCTGGGCAGCCCCTTCCAGTGCTCTGTCACCCTCACTGTGAAGAAGTTCCTTCTCATATTTATGTGGAACCTCCTATATTCCAGCTCACACCCATTGCCCCTCATCCTATCACTTCATATGGCCCTCTTGAATTTTTACTGATGCCCCCTCTTCTTCCTCCTGATGCCCCCCACTTCTTTGGGTAGCACCACCTTCCCATAGGAGTTTTTGACTTTTGAGTTAAACTCAGAAATAGTTTTAACCAGAAGTGCTCCAGCATCCAACAGGAGCTCAAACAAACCTAGACAGATGACCTCTCATTTAGGTTGCAAGGGACCTTAAGATCCTTTTAGGCATTTAAGGATGAAGGTTCCTTCCAACCTAAACCATTCTTTGAAAGCAATGCAGTGTTGGGGGGGGGGTTCACCGACAGGACTTGGTTGGTTGCAGCTCGAGGTGGTCTTTTGGTTCCATTATGGTCCCTTGCATCCAGCAAGTGAACCCTGGTGGTGCCAAGTGGCCATCAGCCCAAGGCAGCCCCAGGTGCCCTCCGGGGTGCCCTGGGGAGGTCAGTTGCCTCTATGAGAATGGGGCAGGTGCTTGGCGAGCTCGTGTTGAGGCAGTTGGGTGATCTGTGGCTCTTCCCTGCAGGTGAGAAACCCTACAAGTGCTCGTGGGAAGGCTGTGACTGGCGCTTTGCCCGCTCTGATGAGCTGACCCGGCACTACCGGAAGCACACGGGCGCCAAACCCTTCAAGTGCCTGGCCTGCGGCCGATGCTTCTCCCGCTCCGACCACCTGGCCCTTCACATGAAGCGGCACCAGAACTAGGAGCCGCCTCTGGTCGCCACTTCTCCAAGAGCAGCTGAAACTCTTTGTTTTTTTCTTTCCTGAGGGACCTCTCCTCTCCTTGTTCATACGAACAAACCCACACTGTGATCAGCCGGCCAGGCAGGGGTGGGGGATGAGCCCCCGCTGCCAGCCCTGTCCCCAACTGTTGTTGTGGTTGGGCTGTTTTTTGTAAATCTCATTAAAAAATAGTTGTAATTACAGACTGATCTCATGACGAGGCTCCAGCGGCACCGGGGTGATGGACTTTGGATTCCAAAGGGTGTTCTGCTATTTATTTGTCACTCAGGAGCAACTGTCCTTCGTGTCTTGAGCTCTTTGGGATTTTTGTGCTTTAACCCTGTTCAGGGTGGTGCCTTTGGTGCAGCCCTCAGGAGGGTTGTGGCGGGTTGGTAGTCTGGTTGTGCATGAGAAGTCCCACTCCAGGCTGTTGGTGTGATCCTCTTGGAATGACCCATGGATGTGACACTCCTAACGTGGTTCTCACCTGCCCGCAGCTCTTTGGGTTGACAATCCCAGTCTCTGTGGGTGCTGCAGAAGAAAAACCCTGTGACAGTCTCGCCTGAGGTGCTTTCGAGTGAGGAACGGCACGAAGGCAGGTGACCAAAGCCATCGCCTGTGTCCCTTCGAGCAACTCTCTGCCCTGCTTGGCTGGGTTTTTTGGTTGTGTCCTTATGCATTTCTGCTTCCAAGATGAGCTCTGACGTCAGGTGTCTCCGGGACGACCAACATGGTTCTTGAAGCCACCCAGGGGACTGCAGAAAAGCCACTGGTTTCCCAGAACCCACCGTGCCTTTCTCCCCAGAGCACTGGGCAGGGTCTGCTCATGCCTTGAACACAAGGAATCGGCGAGCACCCATCACGCTGTCGCCATTCTGTCACATCAAGATGGAAAAGGAAAGGGAAGGAAAGCACCTTAGAAACAAACCTCAGTTGACCCTGCTGTTCAGAGTATGATCGTGCCACCTACCTCACAGCTTCACCACCTCAGGCTTCCTAAGGTACCTTCCCTCTCCTTCCATGGGGTTCTGTGACGTGTGGGACACATCAGCTTCTCTTCAAAGTCTGCTGTGGGGCTGAACTTGGGGCAGAACCAGGCGATGCTGGGGCCATGCAGGTAACAAAGAAACTGGGGATAAATGATGGGCCCCATGGGCTCACCAGAATATCCATTTCCCCCTGGCCCGACCTCCTCCTCTTCCATTCCTCCTTGAACAAACTGGAGTAACATGTTCAACATGAGCTGGATGATCTGGGGTGTCTTTGGGTGAGGGAAGTTTTGGAGGCCACTCCCTCTCTGCTCTCGCCCAGCCTCATGTTCACCCCAAACCTACAGCCTGGTCCCTGATTGTAGTGGCATGATGGAAGAGGAAGGCAGGAGAGGGTTGTGGTGCAGCATGGACTTCGGGCTGGAGGATGGTGGCACAGTGAGCCCTTGGTGTGGCTCACTGGCAAGAAGCGTCCTCCTCTTTCCTCCATGCTGCCAGTTAGGGTGTGAATGGAGGGGTGAGGTCAGGCCATTGTATTGCTGGGAGCTGGCTGGAGTGACTTTCCCTGGTTATGCATGGGAAGAGCTTTCCAGAACTCAGCACTCAGGGCCTTTGTCTGGCTGGAGGGGGTGAAGACGTCACCCTCTTGACGCGTGCTCAATGAGGACTGGAGGACATGCCTTGCAGGCAGGCTTTTGCTGACCAGTGCAGATCTTTCATGGCCTTCCCCTGGCTCTTCTGTTGCCCCTCACAGCTCCTTTGCCCTCTGTCTTGTTGGCTCCGGGGTCTGGCTCCTCTCCAGGGTGCTGACCAATCACCATTGCCAATGATGACCTGGGCTCCTTGGTTTGTCCCACCCCACCTTGGAGGCTGGGTTGAGCCATATGAGTGGTTCGGGGTACACAATTGCATCTCCCCCCAGAACATGATGGGTAGGAGAAGGGCATGAAGCCACTGTGCAGGGGACAGTTTTCCCTCTTCTGCTTAGGGATGGGTCTGAAGAGCCCCAGGGAAGGTTTCAGATGACAGAAGAACCCCTGGTAAAACAGTGGAACAGTGGGACTGTGCATGTTTGCCAGCACAGGCAGGCTGAGCTCACACCAAAGGAATGCCAGGGTAGTGTCGAGATGCCTCAGCCAGTCCGTGCCTTGTCTCCAGGAAGCTTGGTGAGGACCTAACACGACCATGCTGAGACCTGCTGGGCTCCACCCTGCTCTGCTGGCACCTGCTCAGCTCCTCGACGGGTGAGCCCTGGCACAGTGAGGCTGCGGCTCTGTGATCCGGGAGCTCCAGCAGCTGTGACAGAAACCTCTGTGCAGGAAGGGGATTTTTCCGGTGCCTCTGTTGTGGCTGAATCTCCCAAGCCTGTGAGCCAAGGGCACAGGATTGATCCAGCTGCTCCGTGGGCCATGAGCTTAGCCCTCACCCATGGCCCTCTTTCAAGAGGTCTCATTGCCCTCCTTTGTTTGATTGGTGGTTAAGGAACCCTCTGCTTCCCCTCCATTTGCATCTCTCCCTCCTCTGCTGAGCCAAAACCTGCCCACCCAAAAACTCGTCGAAACCAAATGGGCTGTAAATCCAAGGGGACTTTTTGATTTCATTTTCCTGATGGTCTCGGTTGGCTTTTTTTAAACCACAAAAAGCAAGAAGCATGCACTCATCCTTACCTGGATCGTGCATCTACAGATGTGTAGATTTCATTGTCTTTAATTTGATGAGGAGCAGAGGAAGAAGTGTCCCCACAAGAAAAACCCACCCTAACCCTGGGGCTGCTACCCAACAGCAGGGAAAGTGCTGACAGTGCAGAAGTAAACCCCAAGTTTCAAGGGGAAACTACAGCGAGCTTCAGCTTCTCTTTAGTTCTCTGCTGATGACCTCTGGCTTTGGGTTTCTTGGTGGCCAAGGACTGCAAGTGGGAGGGTGATGCTCAGCGAAAGGCAACAAAGCTGGGGAAGGGACTGGAGAACAGGTCTGGTGAGGAGGTGCTGAGGGAGCTGAAGTTGTTTAGCCTGGAGAAGGCTGAGGGGAGACCTCACTGCCCTTGACAGCTACCTGAAAGGAGGCTTGAGGGAGGCCAATGTTGGCCTCTTCTCCCAAGCAGCTGCTGAGAGGACAGGAGGCAACAGCCGCAAGTTGCACCAGGGGAAGTTCAGACTGGAAATCAGGAAACATTTATTGAATGAAAGAGCAGTTAGAAGCTGAAACAGGCTGCCCAGGGAGGCGGTAGAGTCCCCATCCCTGGAGGGGCTCAAAAGGCAGTAGCTGTGGCACTTTGGGACATGGTCTAGCGCTCATGAAGGGGTTGGGTTGATGGTCTTGGAGGTCCTTTCCAACACTGATGATCCTGTGACAAGTCTGGTGAAGGGTTCCAAGGTTGGGAGAGTTTGCCAGAACAACCATCACGCCTCTGGGAGGTGGGGGCCTCGTTTCGTGTCACAGAAGGGGAAAAACAATCCATCGCTGTAAATAGGAGAAGAGCTTTGGGGATGGTGGTGGTGGGGAACTGTGTGGATTGACAGGGATCGTTTACAGAACACAATGTGAAAACAAAGAGAAATAGTAATTTGGGACCTGGAAAACGTGGGTGGAAGGTTTATCTTGGGTTTATTTTTTTCTGTTTTCGTTTGTTACATAAACTCATCCCCTTGAAGCTCCCCTATGACATTTAATCCATCTCCTGTTTTGTAATAAAATTTTATCATGTGGCGACGTGATCAGTCTTCTGTTCCCTCTCTATTGTAGACGTTCTTCTGGCCTTCACCTGCTGCTGCCTTGACCTGTGTTGGTCTTCTGGGGTTGTGGAACATAACCTAATGGGGTTATGTTGCTCTTATGGGGTTATGGAATCATCGAATCATTAGGGATTGGAAGGAACCTCGAAAGATCAGCCAGTCCAAACCCCTGCCACAATAGGATCCCCTACATCCAGTTGCACAAGAGCATGGTCAGGTGAGTTTTAAACGTCTCCAGAGAAGGAGACTCCACAACCCCCCAGGCAGCCTCTTCCATTGCTCTGTCACACTCACTGTGAAGAAGTTCCTTTTAACATTGATGTGGAACCTCCTCTGCTCCAGGTCACATCTGTTGCCCTTTGTCTTATTGTTGGGTGCCACTGAGCAGAGCCTGGCTCTATCCTCCTGACACCCACCCTTTCCACATTTATAGGCATCCATGGGGTCACCCCTCAGGCTCCTTTTTTCCAAGCTCAGGAGACCAGCTCCCTCAGCCTTTCCTCATCAGGGAGATGCTCCAGATCTCTGTAGCTCTGTGCTGGACTCTCTCCAACAGCTCTGTGTCCTTCTGGAACTGAAGGGCCCAGAACTAGACACAAGATGCCAGATGTGGTCTCAGCAGAGCAGAGTAGAGAGGGAGGAGATCCTTTCTTGATCTACTAACCACTCTCTTCTAATCTACCCCAACCTGGCCTTGGACACTTCCAGGGATGGAGCAGCCACAACCTCCCTGGGCAACCTTTTCCAGGGCCTCAGCCCCATCACAGGGATGGATTTTTTTGAAAGGGTTTCTTTCTATAACCCCGTAAGACCAACATAACTCTATGAAGCTGTGGAGTCTCCTTCACTGGAGAGTTCTCCTTCACTGGAGTTCTCCTTCACTAATCCTAACCCTTTCAATCCCTAAAGTTCTATGATTCTGTGGATGCAGATGTGGGCAACCCCATGGGCTGGGGTTCCCACCCATGGCAGGGGGTTGGATTGGATGCCCTTTAAGAACCCTTCCCACTCAATTCCATGATTCTTTTTGATTGAGTTGCATTAAACAGCTGGGTGTCTGAAGGGGGAGAAGGATCCAGGCATGGAATGCCAGTAATGCCTGTGATCTGCCCTAAGCTTTGGAGGAGCTGGATGTGCTCCTGTTGCAATAATGGACCAAGAAGAAGGAGGCGCAGAACACTTTAATCCCTTCTGCCTTACCCTGTGCTCCCAATTTTCACCCTGCAAGGGGAGACAAGGGTAGCGGTGGGTCTGAGAGAGTAGGAGTGGAGCAGAACCTATTGTTCTTTGCTAAAGATATTCCCATGGGATTAGACTCCACACACCCGACCATCCCCACCAAGCTCTCCCTGTCTTCCACGCCACGTGTCCTTCACCATGCCACTGCACTCCAGGCTTTGCTCTGCCTCTGCAGCCCGACTGTTCATGGCCAGATCACCAAGATAGAGTTCAATGCAGGACATATGACATGACATCAGCGAAGTCCAGAGAGTGCCTGGTTTATGGCAGGTGGAACCCAAGTGTCTTTCCTCCATGGGGCTGGGACGGGGAAAACTCTGAAGGGGCTGTTGGAGCAGAGCGTGGATGAGGCTGCTGTGGTTTCTGCTTTTCAATGGGGCTGCTGTCACGAGGGATGGGAACTCTCCTATCCCAGAAAGGCTTCCCATGGCCATGGTGAGAGCGTGGTGAGAGATTCACCTTCTGGGACCATCAAGCCAAAATGCTCCTGCAGGAAAGCCCCATCCTACTTTCGGAACCATTTGTTTTTGGAAACCACCCATTTTTGGAAACCACCCACCTTCATCTTCCTCTGCTTCCTCCTGCAACAGGAGCCAAAAGGGATCTGTATGGTCCCCATTTCTGAGGGACAAGGCAGGCTGGAGCATGTTGGTGATGCTGAGGTGCCCGTGGACTGTCCCTGTGCTGGAGCACAGGGCTGGGTATCCTCTGCTTCCCCATCTTGTCCCTTTCTGTTTCACTCAGACCCTCCTCAGGTCCTTTCCTGAAACACAGAGCAATTAAACATAAAATTCCTTTCTCTCTAAGCAGTGGCAGATCCAGGAGGCAGCTCAGCATGAACCTGGATGTCCATGCCCACCCACCAAAGGGTCCTGGCCAGAGCAGGACCTGCAGGAAGCCCTTAGACACTGCAGACCCATCCAGTGAGAGGAACCCTGCAATGACTTTCACTACCTGCAGCCCCCTTGCACCCCTAGCTCCCCCCCCCCAGTACTGTCTTGGCCTTGTTTGTTCTCCGTTGATGAAGCAACGTGGCTGTAAAAACCCCAGTTTGATCGCATTGACTGTTCCTGCGTGGTTATGGGGCTGTTAAAGCTGCAGGAATGCCAAGTTCGTCACTGGTCAAGGACAGGGAGGGAAGGAGGAGGTGGAGCCGGGGATAGAAACCTGAGGTGCAAGTCTGGAGGGGAGAGTCCTGCCACGTGGTCTCCCTTGGCATGGCCACGAGGTGAAGGTACCACCTGGACAAGACCCAAGGGTCCTCTTGGGTTTTTCCCCCTCCCCGGCATCCAGAAGGAAGCGGCCCTGATACCACCACCCCTGGTCCAGCACCTGGGAAGCAATGGGGTTCACCCTGAGGTGGGTCTGGTAGCCTTGACAGAGATGGACAGCTTGGTAGGGGGAGGCTCAGTCTGCCTCTGCCCCACTGGTGTGGACTGGAAGGTCTCACCAAGGTCTGGCAGGATGGGATGAGACGGGAGAAGAACCTAACCTGGAGAAGAACCTAACCTGGAGAATAACTTAACCCAGAGAAGACCCCACGGACTCCCACTTTGCACACCCAGCCTGGCTGAGCAGGGCTGGCCGCTGCCCCTGGACACAGCCGTGACTTACAGACTTTAGTTTTGAACTTTATTGTCCCTTCCCCACCCCGACAAGGTCCATCTGCCCCACAGCCCGTTGCCATCTCCCCGAGGTTATTGTGTTTGATGTTTCCACAACTGGGGCTGTAAAGTTATCCATTGACCTGGGAAAACACAATTAAGGGAGAAGGAGCTGCTGAGCGGGTTCTGCAGGTATCTCTGAACCTCTGTGAAGAACTGTGGTGTGGAGCAGAGATGTGGCCACAGCAAAGCCTCCTGTGGTGGCCCTGAGTTGGTGGTGGGACAGGAGAACCCAGCTCCTCATGGTGCTGCTTCGAGCTCCCATGGCAAACCCAACGGCTGGGAAGAGAGGGTAAATTTTGGGGTGGGTGCTCCCAGCCTGGTGGGAACGGCAGAGCTTCCCATGACAGCAGCTGGGAGTGCTGCCCTTCAAACCCAGCCCTTATCTCCTTTATCCTGAGGACTAACAACCCCTGAGTCTCCCCATGGTGCCCTATCACGCAGCCCAAGTCAGGACCGAGCCATTAAAGTTAACAATTACCCAAAGTGAGTGTTTATTTGGGGTAATCCGGGCCCCAGGGGAAAGTGAGGGAGGGGAGGAGGGAGGTTCTTGTTGCTTTGGGGCCGACGGGATGAGCGTCCATGTAACAGACGGCAAACAGCGCTGTGGGGAGGCAGTGTAGGACAACCTCAGCCACTGAGCTGCAGCCAACGGGCTGGGACGCCTCAGGGGAACCCTGCTCGGGGTGGGGTTTTCTTGTATCTGCGGAGAGAAAAGGCCCTACAGACTTTCCAGTGTTCATTCACCATCAGCTTTGGGGAGATGCCCCTGCTCGTTGCAGGTAGGGAGTTGGATGAGGTGAAACTTCGAAGGCCACCCTCCAGCCCAAAGCATTCTGTGATTCTGTGGGAAATCCTCCCTTTCCAGATATTTTCTCCTTCTACTCCACTGTCGTATCTCCACCGGGACGGCTCCTCATCCCACTCCCTACCCACATCAGCCCTGCAGACATCAGCCAGGCCAGAAGAAGGAGCTAGGACAGGGAACATAGAATCATAGAATCATTAGGGATTAGAAGGGACCTCGAAAGATCATCCAATCCAATCCCCCTGTCGCAGCAGGATCCCCTAGACCAAGTCACACAGGAACACATCCAGACAGGTCTTAAATGGCCCCAGAGAAAGAGAGTCCACAACTCCTGTGGGCAGCCTGTTCCAGTGCTCCGTCACCCTCCCACACCCAGACCTTCCTTTGAGTCAAAGAGAGGCATGACCCTTCTCTAGCTCTGTGGCTGAACATTCCCAGAGCAGATTCACAGAATCCCAGGTTGGAAGGGACCTCGAGGATCATCCAGTCCAACCTATCCATCTCAAAATGCAGTCTGAATGAAATGTGCCAGCAGCCTGCCAAGCTGAGTCTGAAAAGTGCCTGATGCAGACGGATCTCCAGTCCCAGCTCTGCTCCAGACAAGTCACTACCCCAGGATATAATCCTTCTCCTCTTCTTCCAGCACTGTGTCTTTCCCTTCCCACTTCCCAGTTGCTTTTGCAGCCCCACAAGAACATTCGCTAGTCCAATAGGACTTGGCACATGTGACCACAGCGTGGGGTGGTGGGATGGACCCTTCACCCCCCTGGTCCTTCCCGTGGCTGCTGTGTGGCCATGTGGCTGCAGTGGTGGGGCTTCCAGAGATGCACGGAGATGAGGAGTCACGGAATCACGCAGGAGGGCTCACCTGAGACCTCTAATCCCCTAATCCGTCACCAAGGAGACCCGAACACTACCTGCCGCTGTAGGAAGCAGAGGGGCCCCACAGTAGGCTAGCTGGTTCCTGACACCCCTGGCAAGTCCTGCTGGGTTTTGGCTCGCGCTGGCGCTGGGGAAATGCCAGCTGCTCTGCTCAGTTCCTCCGAGCTGCCTTCAGCAAACACCCTCCTTGCAACATATCCACACCCCAGACGTTGGCGACGTTTACCAACCCCACTTCCCAAAAGAGCCTTTTTCTGGGGTGTCTTCGTGGCATCATGAGGGCTGGAAGCATCCACCAGGGTTGGCTTCAGTTTGGAGAGAACTGGGGCTGTCTTGGGGTGTTGACTGTGGGTGATCAAACCCACAAGAGTTTAAAAAAAAATCCCTGATGGTAACTGGGAGACTGTGGGGTCTCCATTCCAGGTGGAGAACTGTCCCCTGAAAGCTCAGATCATAGAATCATAGAATCATTACAGATTGACCTCGAAAGATCATCTAGTCCAATCCGCCTGACACAGCAGGATCACCTAGACCAAGTCACACAGGAACTCATCCAGGTGGGCCTTGAACATCCCCACTGAAGGAGACTCCACAACCACTCTGGGCAGCCTGTTCCAGTGCTCCGTCACCCTCACCAGGAAGAAGTTCCTTCTCAGGTTGATGTGGAACCTCCTATGTTCCAGCTTACAACCATTGCCCCTCGTCCTATCACTACATGACACCGAGAACAGCCCAGTTCCATCCTCCCGACACCCACCCCTCAAATATTTATAGACACTAATGAGGTCATCCTTCAGTCTCCGCTTCTCCAAGCTAAAGAGACCCAGCTCCCTCAGCCTCTCCTCATAAGGGAGGTGCTCCACCTCCTTCATCATCTTCGTTGCCCTCCGCTGGACCTTCTCCAGCAGCTCCACATCCCTCTTGAACTGAGGAGCCCGGAACTAGACACAATACTCCAGGTGCCGTCTCACCAGTGCAGAGTAGAGGGGGAGAAGAACCTTTCTTGATCTGCTAACCACTCCCCTTCTGATCCACCCCAGGATGCTGTTGGCCCTCTTGGCCACAAGAGCACATTGCTGGCTCATA
>VXBP01009890.1:0-20692 GCA_013400115.1 Rhinopomastus cyanomelas | reverse complement strand
GTTAAGTATCTCTGCTTTCTCTGCATCCTCTGTCTCCAGGGCATCCACCTCATTCAGCAGGGGGCCTACGTTGCCTCTAGTGTTATTTTTACCTGCTGTGTATTTGAAGAAGCTCTTTTTGTTGCCCTTGACCTCTCTTGCTAGGTTTCATTCCAAAGAGGCCTTGGCCTTTCTAGTTGCATCCCTAAATTCTCTTACCAGAGCCTTATAATCACCCCAAGTGGCCACCCCCTCCTTCCATGACCTATAGGCTTTCTTCTTCTTTTTCAGTTTGCCCAGTAGTTCCCCGGTTAACCACGCAGTTCTCCTGGCTCCCTTCCTTGACTTACTCCTTGTTGGGATACTCATTTCTTGTGCTGCAAGAAAGTGGTCTTTGAATGTTGACCAGCTATCCTGAGCTCCCTTGCCTGCCAGTACCCTGTCCCATGGGTACCCAGATCTGTCTTGAGCACCAGAAAGATGGTAAAGGGAGGGACAAAACCCAAGTGGGAGAGGATCGGAAGGTGCAAAACACACACACACACAGTGGGTTGGGCGTAAGGGTGGGGGGTCTTGTAATTTGCTTCCCTACAGCCACCTTGAGGGGGCAAATTGAGCCCAGGGTCCCAAGATGAGACATATGCCAGGAGAAAGCCCCTGGCCTCACCATCCACCTTCTGAACATACAAGTTCCTTGATAGGGGAAAGGATTAATTCCACCCACCACAGGACTCCTCCTCCTCCCTTCACCATCTCCTCTGTCTCTACAGGGCCATGGGGCATTTCAGCCCATCTCCAGGGATGTCTGCTTAAGCTCCCACCAGCTCCCACCAGTTCAGCTGAGTCAGTGCAGAGACCTTGCAGCTTGTTGCCTGGTGAATTTTTCCAGGGGTTACGTTAATGCCTGTCTCTGCTCACTGTGGCGAATGCTGCAGCACCAGGGAGCTGCCGCGGAGCAGGAGGCCTGAGCAAGCAGGGTCTCACCTAGCAGGAGGGGATGTGCTCTAATCAAACAGATGACCCCCAGAGCTGCATGTCTCAGAGGGAGGGAAACTGGGGACGGTGGTTTCATGATGCTGGAAGAAGGGAGCACCTCCTCACTGTGTGTTCTGGGAGGAGGTCTTGTTCCTGGGGGTGATGATGCCAGCACCCCCTTTGACCAGGGTGAGGTCTCTGGGATCAGGAAGAGCTCATGGGGCTGGTGTGAGGAAGAATAGAGCAACCTGCCTTCCTCTGGGCAAGGATGGGGCAGGAGCCATATCTTCACCCTGGCACCTTCACCTTCCCCAAACTCAGCTCCTGTGAGGCCAGGCTGAGAGAGTTGCAGGTGTCCAGTGGAGAAGGCTCCAGGGAGGTCTTCTCATGGCCTTTCACTAGTTAAAGGGGTGCAGACAACGATGGGGACAGACTTTTAGCAGGGACTGCTGTGACAGGACAAGGTGGGGATGGTTTGAACTCAAAGAGGGAGATTCAGACTGAATCTAAGGAAGAAACGGTTGATGCTGGGGGTGGTGAGACGATAGTCCAGGTTGCCTAGGGAGGTGGGAGAAATCCATCCCAGGTCAGGCTGGATGGGGCTCTACTCCAGCCGAAAATGCCATCACTCACCCTCTTATTCCCCGGGCCGATGTCATTCGCCCGCGCAGCACTTGGGGCAGCAGAGCGCTGCGCTCGGATGGAGCTACAGCTGCTGGGCTGAGAGCTAGGCCAGCAGAGGCCATTCCTGCCCAGGGAACTCCTCTCCTTCTCTGCTCCGCTGGGAGAAGCTGCAGAAGGCAGGAGTTTCCCATCTGCATCCATCTGCTGTTGAGCTCTGCTGGAGGAGGCTCAGAAGGACAATCCCCGGAAAGTTCAGATCCCACTGCCCAGGTTCCTGCAGCTGCTCCAGGCAGAGCCTGAGCTGCACAAATATTCGATGCTGGAAGAGGAGGAGTGTGAAGTGGAGAGAGGTCCTGGCTGTGCCAGGGGCACAAATCCTGCTGAAGCCATCAGTTCGGGCATCACCTGGGAGATAGATGGCACTGGCACGACTGGGTTTGCCCAGGCTCCTGGCAAAGGGCTCTTAGTTCTGGGATTTTTCCTTCACTGTTTCCCATCAGGGGAATCTGGAGGCATTTGGAGGGCACCCTGCACTGGCAGCTGGGGAGGAGGTGGTGGTGGCCCCAGCTGTGCCGTCTAGGGGGATGCTGGATGGGAAAATCCCTCTGAAGCTGGGCACCCTTACACAACCCTCAGCAAGACGCTAACTTTGCCAGCAGCTTGTGGTTTGGAGAGTTGTGTCCCACAATCCTATTTCCAAGGACACAGGGGAAGAGGGAACACATCAGGTCCCCCCTGGAAGGACTAGACAGGAGAAGGCGAGTCCTGTGCCAGCACTGGGTCCATGTGTTCACCCAGGAAAACCCGTGAAAAGCCACTGGAACCATCACTTGGCTGCTCCCAGGACACTACATCAGGGAACAGCATCTCCCTCACTGGCTAGATCTGCTTTCAGAGGCCACAGCCCCACCAGGAAGGAGCCTGCGGGCATGGCTTCACCACCAAGGACCAAAGCAGACCTTCCTCCTCCAGCCAGACACCAGCAGCAGGGGCTTCCCACCCCCTTTTCCCTGGGGAAATAGAGTTGGGTCTACCTGGACAGGAAAACCCAAGGCAAGATGCAGCATTTGGAAGAAAAAGAGAAGCTCAGGAGCTGTTGAAACTTGTAGATGTGGCACCTGGAAAGATGGTTTTGTGGGCAGGGTGGTGTTGGGTTTACATTTGGACTTGATGGTCTTGGAGGTCTCTTCCAACCTTCATGATTCTACGACTCTGACTCAGGTGAGGAGCTGCAGCTCTGTGTTGGATTTCAGTTTGGGATAGGGAGTAATTTCCTTGAGGAAGCAGAGTTCCCATAGAAGGGAAAACTGAACCCCTCTCCCCTCAGGAGTGAGGAGTGAGAAGAAAACAGCCTGTGGTGAGATCTCATCAGCGCCATAGTCTCTGCTCAGTGGTGCCCAATGATAGGACAAGGGGCAAACAGGTGTGAGCTGGAACAGAGCAAGTTCTACATCTATCTGAGAAGGAACATCTTCCCAGTGAGGGTGACAGAGGGGCTGCCCAGGGGGGTTGTGGAGTCTCCTTCTCCATGTTCCTGTGTGACTGGATCTAGGTGATTCTGCTGTGGCAGGGGGATTGAACTGGATGATCTTCCGAGGTCTCTTCAATCCCTAATGTTCTGTGATTCTGTGATGTAGGCAGCTCCAGGGGAAGACGGAACTTCCAACTTGCCTTTTGCCCAGGATGCAAAGGTCACGGCATCTGCTGCTGCCCCTTTGACCCACCCCTCTTCCTCCTGCCTGCTGGGATGAAGGCTGGCAGGCAGGCTTTGATCTTCAAACGCTGCAAAGATGAAACCTCAGATGTCTTCTCTGGGATGTGAAGCTTTCCAGGGGCAAGAAATTCCTCCCCATGAGGGTGCTGAGGCTCTGGAACAGGTTCCTCTGCAGGGAGGAAGCGTCCAAGGCCAGGCTGGTTTCTTGCCTCTGGGAACTTGTGCACTGGCAGCTCACCCTGGGAGCATTGTGTTTGGGCTCTCCCACCCTGCAGAGCTGCCAGATCCTTTGGGTACAGGTGGACTTTATCTCCCTGAGGCTGGAGGACCAACAGGCACCCGTGAACCCAGGTCTCCAAAAATTCCTCCTTCTTTACAAGTTCTGGAGATTTTCACCTCCTCCATCTGTGTAAATGGAGTATAATTGGACCTGGAAGTGCTGAACATTAAGTCCTGGGTGATTCTCCTCAGCAGAGCAGCAGCAGGGCTGCCCTGCAGAGCAGCTCTGACCTCCTCTGCTGGGGACAATCACTTGCTGCAAGGAAATCAGCTCATCTCATGCACAGTCCTGGGCTGCCCGGAGCTCTTAGCAAGAGCTGGTCTCCAGCAAGCACCCTCTTGGAGAGGAGGAGGCAGAGCAGTCTGTGCCTGCACAGCAGGGCTGAAATACTGAACCTCCAGCAGAAGCACCTGAGGGCTCTGGAGATCCTGTAGAGAAGCAGAGAGTCAGTGCTCTGTGCAGAAGGACCGCTCCGAGGCAGCATTTCTGTGGGAAAAGGTTGCCCAGAGCTGCAGAACCACAGGCTCATGCCCACCCCAGAGACCCCTCATTCCACCTTCAGCTCCCAGTGCAATGTGGGGTTTGCTTTCCTTGTCCCTAAATGCCTGAGCTGGCTCCTCCTGAGCTGTTCAAGAGAAATGCGAGTGCATGGGCTCCAACCCTGACCTTTCCGAGTGTCCACCATCCTCCCTTGCAGCTCCTTGCCTGTATTTCAGAGTTGTCCTTGGTCTCCCCAAAGCGCCAAATTTACTTTGCCCAGCCTCTGATTTATTCTCTCTGTTATTGACTGGAACCTCCCTCTGTCACTGTGTTTATCGCCCAGAGAGGCCGACTGTGCCCTCACCCCATGGCAAGGCTCAAGAATTTTTTTAGATGACGAATCAGAAAGCTCTGGAGGATGAGGAGGCCAAAAGAGCTTCAAAGAAATGTTGAGGATGTTTTGTAAAACCCCCGGTAACCTTAAACTGAGCTGATCTTTGAACTCTTCCTTTCTTACACCCCTCAAGCTGCTGGTCCTGGCAAGACTGTGAGTGCTCTGTAGTTCAAGATGGGTTCTGGGTCTCCTTGTGGGCTAATGGTCCTGGAGCAGGTGATGCTCTGGGGAGGTCTCTAGGTGGATCTTTTTCTCCAAGTAAAATACAGAGAATCATTCCAGTTGGAAAAGACCCTTGTGATCATCAACTCAAACTCCGCTACACCAAGCCCATCACTAAACCATTGCCAAGCTCTGCACCTAAACAACCTTTAACCATCTCCATTTTTCTTCCAGCAAGTGTGGGAAGGCTCTGTAGAGAAGAGGGATCATGCACAGGGCTCAGCACTCAATGCCTCAGATCTAACAACAGGGCTGTTCTTCTCAAGGGACAACCCTTCCCCTTAGGAGTAGACCATCAGGGATGTAAAGGGACCTAAAGACCATTCAGTCCAACGCCCTAGATCCAGTCGCACAGGAACATGTCCAGGTGGGTTTGAAATGTCTCCAGAAAAGGAGACTCCACAACCCCCCCGGGGCAGCCCCTTCTAGGGTTCTGTCATCTTCACTGGGAAAACATTCCTCCTCCTCACATCCATGTGGAACTTCCTCTGTCCAGCTCACACCCGGTGCCCCTGTCCTATCACTAGATGCCACTGAGCAGAGCCTGGGTCCATCCTCCTGACACCCACCCGTTCCATATTTATCAACACTGATGTTTTTTCCAAGCTAAAGAACCCCACCTCCCACAGTCCTTCCTCAGCAGGAAGATGCTCCACTCCATCATCAGTCCATCAATGTTTTTCATCTGCTGTGGGAGGCTGCTGGCATCTGCTGGGACTCAGGCATCTCCCTGCAGAGCAGTAATGTCCTCCTGGCAGCTGGAGACCATCACTAGGTTGGCTCTCAACCGTTTACCTGGTGCTCATCAGGCCCGCACTCCAAACTGCACGTTGAAGAATAAAGGGCCCATCTCTGCTGGGGAACCACAGGCCATGTCCTCTGCAGCAGCCCAGCCGCAGCTCCCTGTTGCCTGCACTGCAGCTCCCCGCTGCATTTCCCTCTGCTTGGAACACAATGAGGCAGGACCAGGTTTGCAGAGCTCAGCTAGGAACAGGTTCTGATCAGAGCAAACATCCCCAAGAAGGTTTCTGTAGGAAACAGAGTTGGGGGAAGCAGTTTCAGCTGGATTTTTGGTCTGGAGCAGAGCCCTGAGGTGCTCTCTGTGCATCTTAGGGTGCTCGGGGTGAGGGTCACCCTGACTCGAGCAGGTAGGAGCAGCAGCAGCAGGTCACTGCCTTTCCCAGGCAGCTGCTCTGGTGAGCAGAAAGTCACTCGGAGGGGAGGTGGAGGGTCATAAATCAGGGACTGCAGATCACACTAGCAGCATTTACAGCTCCCTGGCCCCGCTGCAGGGAACGATGCAGAGAGAGCCCTTGCCCAGCTCAGCTCTGCTCCCAGAGCGCTTTGGCACATCCCATTCCCTACCTGCTGTGATCGTTCATCCTGAGCCTCCATTTCTCCCCTGGGAAATTCCACCTTGTGCCATAACCCCCAGTGCAGAGGAGGTCCTGCCCAGCTCCCCTGCACTTCCAGTCCTGGTGGGGCTGACAGACAGGGACCCTGTGGGTGAGTCCATCTGTGGGTGCTTCCAGCCAAAGCAGCAGAAGGTCTGGAATGTTCAGGTCACTGGACACAGACCTGTGGTGTCCCCAGTAGGGCAGGGCTGCAATGTTGGTTCAGATTTCCTATCTCCAAGAAAATGCCAGTTAACCCCAGGCCACTGCTGGAGCTTTAGCAGGATCAGCCACATTGCTGTGCCTCAGTCAATGCTCCCCTGACCAACCTGATAGCCTTTTATGAAGGCATAACCAGGTGGATGGATGATGGCAGAGCAGTGGATGTGATCTGTCTTGACTTAAGTAAGGCTTTTGACACAGTCTCTCACAGCATCCTTGCAGCCAAACTGAGGCAGTGTGGTCTGGATTTTCAGGTAGTGATGTGGATCATAAACTGGCTACAGGGTAGAAGTCAGACAGTAGTGGTCAGTGGGACAGAGTCTGGTTGGAGGCCTGTATCTAGCGGAGTGCCCCAGGGATCGGTGCTGGGACTGGTCCTGTTCAATCTATTCATTGATGACTTGGATGAGGGATTGGCATGCACTGTCAGCAAGTTTGCTGGTGACACAAAGCTGGGTGGTGTCACCAACACCCCTGCAGACTGTGCTGTCATTCAGCGAGATCTGGACAGGCTGGAGAGCTGGGCTGAGNCTATAGATATGTGAGGGGTGTGTTGGGAAGATGGAACTGGGCTGTTCTCGGTGTCATGTAGTGATAGGACGAGGGGCAATGTTTGTAAGCTGGAACATAGGAGGTTCCACGTCAACCTGAGAAGGAACTTCTTCCTGGTGAGGGTGACGGAGCACTGGAATGGGCTGCCCAGAGTGGTTGTGGAGTCTCCTTCAGTGGGGATGTTCAAGGCCCACCTGGATGAGTTCCTGTGTGACTTGGTCTAGGCGATCCTGCTGTGTCAGGCGGATTGGACTAGATGATCTTTCGAGGTCAATCTGTAATGATTCTATGATTCTGTGATCATGGGGTGGACACACAGCCCAGCTCCTGGACCCCTTCAGCTTCTCCCAGATGGAGCTGACAGGGGTTTGGGAGGACTTCCAGCTCAGCCCTGGTGCTCTTAAATGTCTTGTGAACTTTCTCCAGGGCCTTTTCTTTTTGTTACTGCCTCTGGTTCAGGAAAAAGATGCTTCCTCTGACAGGTGAAGCAAGTGGAGGATGAACACTGCAACCCAAACATCATCTGCTCCACAGAGCAGCAGCGGAAATCCAGGTTGCTCCAGGAGGAGGCTGGTTTCATCTTCAAATGGCTCCTGGTTCTGTTTTTGTCTGTGGGAACACTTCAAGACTTCCAAATCCTTAGGAATGAGTGTGGCTGCTGCCGGCCAGCCCTTGCCAGGTGCTGAGATGGGTTTGTTCTCTGTAGAGCAAAGCAGAGCCATCCTGGCTTCCAGCACCTCAGAGCCTGCTGTAAAGAGGTGGTTAGAGCAGAGGGAGGGCAAAGAGAGCAGACACTCAGCAATACCCCCCCAGGAGAGAGGTAACATCACGTTTCCCACAGAGCTGGCAGCACGGGGGTGGGAGGTGGTGGGTGATAGCACCCACACACCAGGGACAGGGCCAAGCGCTGAAGCGAGAGAAGATAAAATTAGGTGCTCTCAGCACTAATCAAGGTCCCTCAGCAGTCCATCAACTCTCCACATCACCAACCTGCTGCTGACCTGGCTGCTGCACCTGCAGCCACAGCAAAAACGCAGCTCCCTAAGCCCTGGACACCAGGGGCTGGAGGAGAAGAACGTCACATCCTGCCTCCTCCAGCCAAGTCCGCTGGCAGCTTTCCCAGAACACTTGGCACTCCTGAACCCTGAACAGCAGCCCATCATAAATCTGAGAGTGTTCAGGGGAAGGAGAAACCCTGCAGAACCCCAGACAGGTGGGGTCCCTGCAGGGAATCAACACAGGCACCTCCAGATCAATGTTCTGGGGACCATCAGTTACTCCTATGCTTGGAGCGTACCAGTGGCAGAGAACTCCTGCAAAGGAGAGCTCAGATATCTGTCAGTCACAGAAGCCTAGTCACAAGCATGTGCCTGGCTCGTTGACCATTTCAAAAGGCAACACAAAGCCTTTTGGCCCATTGTGTGAAACCAGCAGCAGCTCTACCCTGCACTGGTATCCCAGGGGAAGCTGTTTCCCCCATCAGTGCTGGGCTGATGGCAGTGCTTCATTCGTGTTCTGTGATGGCTTGAGGAGCTTTTCGCTCCCCCAGGGAGGAAGATTTCATTGCCTTGTGCAGTTCCTCTACATGAGGAACAACCCGTCAACCACAAGCCCCTCATTTCAGAGCTGCCGCAGTCCTACTTTGGGCTCAACGTCTGCCCAGGGACATGTTGTCACCCCACAAAGAGGAGAAACAGACAGAGAACCATTTCAAAGATGAAGTAAAGCTCAGTCAGCCAGGGACCCTCGTGATATGCAGCCGAGATGCATTTTGGATGAGGAGCTGATTTGCAGATGGCCTGATGCCTGCCCCGGTAGCGTGAGTGAGACAGGGAGGATGGAGGAGCTTGGTAGAGGGTTTCCGTGTGTCTCACCACATCTCCCGCAATGTCCAATGAAGCAAACAATTGTCTCTGCAGCATCAATCATTTAGTGCCATTAGATGAGAAGCTCTGTCACCAGGTGAGCATCTCCTGCTTGGAAAAACAAATACCTTAGCTTTGCTTCAGTGCTGAGGCACTAGCTGGGGACCCATTATGCTCTGACAATAGTGTCTCCTGCCTGGGGGAAACCAGAGATGCAAAAGCCCTCATTACCCAGATAGATTTAAACTTGGACTTTCAGACTTACATGATGCCACGTAGAATTGAATAACAGAATCATAGAATCATTACGGATTGGAAGGGACCTTGAAAGACCATCGATTCCAATCCCCATCTGGCCCAACTAAAGCCAAGGGTCTACTGAGCTCAGGAAGCTGCTACAGTGAGCTGGTGTCTGGGCAAGATGGCAACTGGGCAGAGCGAAATGTAAACTGGGTATGAGGAGATGGACAACAGAACATCCTGATCTCACCCAGCATTCATTAGACTAATTTCTGGCCAAGATACTGAACTCCCCAATGTTCCCTTAATCACCAATGTTTGATTGAGCCCTCTGAATATTGTGTCCAGTTCTGGGCCCATCCATTCCAGGAGGACACATAGCTGCTGGAGGAAGTCCAGTACAGAGCCACAAAGATGATGGAGTGGAGCATCTCCCTGCTGAGGAAAGGACTGAGGGAGCTGGGGCTCTTGAGCTTGGAAAAAGAAGACTGAGAGATGACCCTATTCATGTTGATCGGTATGGAAAAGGTAGGTGCCAGGAGGATGGAACCAGGCTCTACTCAGGGGCACCCAATGATAGGACAAGGGGCAATGGGTGTGAGCTCGAACACAGGAGGTTCCATATCAATATCAGAAGGAACTCTTCCCAGAGAAGGTGACAGAGCACTGGAAGGGGCTGCCCAGGGGAGTTTTGGAGTCTCCTTCTCTGGAGACATTTCAGACCCTCCTGGCCATGTTCCTGTGTGACTGGATGTAGGGGATCCTGCTGTGTTGGGGGGATTGGACTGGATGGTCTTTCAAGGTCCCCTCCAATCCCTAATATTCTGTGATTCTGTGTGAAAGAAACTTCCCTCGTTGGCTGAACGAGGTTGGTGGTTATTCACAGCCTGGGGGTTATTTACAGCCCTGATGGGGCAGTCACCATCCACGAAGGCACGGTCACAGGCCTGAGCTATTGCCCAAAGGGCTGGTCTCCCGAGGAGCCTGTTCCCATGCTGCATGCAATACATCTCCAGGAGCTGTCGCTTAACACCTCTGCTCCAGGGAACAGACCAGGAAAAGTGAATGAGGACTATTGATTTGCTTTTCAGTAGGGCCATATCTATTAACCTAGGAACACTAATCACTGGTTTCCAGGGCTGCATCAACATTCTCCATTCTCTAGGGCAAAGATGGAAGAAGATGGAGATGCTGTCACAGCTCAGCCTCACAGCAAGCACAAAGTGGCCTCGGAGGCACAAGCAGGCAGGAGAAACCTCGCTGGAGGAACCTCTCCATGCACCACACACACACATTAATCCTGGTGTCTGACAGTTTCTCCAACCAGAAGGATTATGTGGAAGAGCTATTTCAGGGAAGCCTCAAGGATCTCCTTCATCTCAGTGTTGTCCCCGTGAGCCCAGACCGGACGGAGCATCATGGAGGTGGGAGCATGGTGGCCTTTTGTCCCCTCAGGGGGATTTATCACAGAAATCATGGTAGAACTATTATGATCTTTAAAGGTCCCTTCCAATCCCTAATGACTGTATGATTAGGGATTGGAAGGGACCTCAAAAGGTCATCTAGTCCAATCTCCTTGCCAGAGCAGGATCACCTAGACCAAGTCACACAGGAACATATCCAGGCTAGTTTAAAATGTCTCCAGAGAAGGAGACTCCATCTCATTTATCACCTTATTATCTTCAGCTCACAGTGACATAATGAAGTCCAAGCCCAACCAAGCCAGGGAGTTTTGCAGGGACAGAAATAAAAGCAAAGAAACTCACAGCTACTTGAACATCTCCTCTTCCTTTGCACAGAGTGGGCTGCAAAGCTCTTAGTGAGCAGCAAGGGGCTCCAAATGAGACGAGAGACTTAAACATGAGCCCAGGTGAGCTGGGAGGGGATGGAGGACCCCTCCTTCCTGCTGCTGCCGGGAAGGAAGAAGGAAGCAGGATTTACTGCAGGATGATTCCAACTGCTCCAACACTCTTTTGGGATTTTTCCAAGCCAGTGCTTCTGTCTTCAGTTACACTGGTGTCTGCCTTGCTTGGTTACAGGCTACATCTCTTGGTTCTCTAGGTCCATCAGCCGCATCCCCGCTCACATTCAGGGAGCCTTCCTGGACTGTCAGGAGTCATAGAATCACAATCATTGAGGTTGGAAAAGACCCTTAGGGTCATTGAATACAACCATAACTCACTCAGCTGAGGACCGAGTTCTCAATGATCTCATTCCACAGCCTATTTGGATTTGTAGCTCCACATTCTGCAGCAGGGGATGGTCATTTAATGCAGGCATGAGCAGCAACTTATTACCCAACACTTCCTCCAGAGCAGAAAAGACCACATGAAAGCTCCAGCAGGCCTAGCCCTGAGTTTGGCACAAGCTCTTTCAATGGACTGTGAAACCAATTAGCTCTCGACATCTCCCTTGCAGAGGCCAGGGTGCGCAGGGGGCTGCTCCAGCCTGCACTTCCCTCCCTCCCTCATGCTCATCCTCAATGTTGATCTTTCCAGAAAAGCATTTTCGGCTCCAGGCACAGCACCAAGAGTGATGTTCATTTGGTACAAGCATTCATCAGCTTCCACTCAAAATGAGCAGAGTTTGGAACCCAAACCCCAGCCATGCCCACGAAGCAGAGTTAGACCTGCTCTTGTGGAGATGGGAAACCAGACGTTAAAATTACTTTGCAGACTGACAGTCTGCACAAGGCTAAGCGAACGGACAGCACCACTAAACTGATGACCGAGAACCTGGTCACTGGGAATGTGCTGGAGCTTCTGGGTGGAAAGCCATGAACATAAACAAGTCAAGTTGTGCCTGGTGAAGATCAAGCTGTGTCCTGGTAAGATGAGAGTAACCCCTAAAGCCAGCCACAGAGACAAAATATATGGGACTCTGGGTGTGGGTCAAGAAACAGCAGAAACCAAAAACAAGATAAATGTGCAGGGACCGTTCTGGGTCATAGGTGCTTAGTTATGTAGCTTGCTTACCTTGTAGTAATGATAATAGCCACCAATCAGCATAAATCAAGTAATGTTTAAAGAAACTGTTAGCCAATCACTATTCTGTTAAACCATGTATCAAATCGTATGTAAAGGACTCTTGTATGCTTAATAAAGCATCAAGCAGCATTCCATCTCAACTGCAGCAGCAGACAGCAAAAAAGGGACCTTTTTGTACAATCACAGAATCATTTAGGTTGGAAAAGACCTTTGAGCTCATCAAGTCCAACCAACAGCCCCTCTGCCCCAAAACCACAGCTAACCCCTGTCCCTAAGCTCTGTATTTTGGTTTTGTACATTGGTCCTGATGATGGGAAAAGGGTCGTAGAGCCAGAGTCACAGATTGGCTCAGGAAGGGACCTTGGAGATCATCTACTCCAGCCTCTTGATATGGGCAGTGACACCTCTCAACTAGACTTGGGTTCTCAAGACCTCAGCCACCTGGCCTTGAACACCTCCAGAAAGGGGGGCAGCCACAAACTCCTGGCAATCGATTCCAGTGTCTCTCCACCCTTGCATTGCTGAGCTTCTTAAGATCCAGTCTAAACCTCCTCTTCTTTCCTTCTGAGAGGACATTGTAGAGATGTTGGTGCTGGTCTCTTCTCACAGGTCATCAGAGACAGAACCAGAGGGAAACAAGCTTCAACAGGGGAGGGTTAGACTAGACACTGGAAGAAATTCTTCCCAGAGAGAGTAGTCAGGCACTGGAATGGGCTGCCCAGGTTGATGGTTGAGTCCCCCCTCCTGAATGTCTTCAAAAGTCACTTAGATGTAGTGTTGGGGGATCTGTTCAGGGGTGAAGTGTAGAGTAGGATTGCTGGTTGGACTTGATGACCCTCAAAGTCTTTTCCAACCTGAATGATTCTACGATTCTTCAGATTAAAACCATTTCCCCAGTGTTTTTGTCTTGGGGTGGGGCACTTCAGATACCTTCTGCAAGGTTCTGGTGCTCCTCTAGGCTTGAAGGAAATGCACATTTCCTTGTACACTCATCATGCATTTTTCATTACTTTCTATCTATATTCAGATATTGGTTGATGTGTCCTAGTTGCTGTGACGAGAGCTCAAGGGATTTGTCAAGGACTCTTAAGGCTTAGGTTCCTCCCCCAGCTCAGCAATGGCTGGAAGAGTAGTGGCCAAAATGAAACGCTTTGCTTGTTGTTACCTGCTCATCAAAAATATTCTTCCTGGGCGAGATAAGGGTTTAGATGGTCCACAAGTGGCCAGTCCTTATCTCTTAGGTCCCTGCTGTAGCTGGGTAAATGAATACCACATCCTGCTGAGACCACACCTGGAACCTTGTGTCCAGTTCTGGGCTCCTCAGTTCCAGGAGGACACAGAACTGCTGGAGAGAGTCCAGTGCAGAGCCACAGAGGTGATGAATGGAGTGGAGCATCTCCCTGCTGAGGAAAGGCTGATGGAGCTGGGTCTCTTGAGCTTGGAAAAAAGGAGACTGAGAGGTGAATATCTGAAGGGTGGGTGTCAGGAGGATGGAGCCAGGCTCTGCTCAGGGGCATCCAATGATACGACAAGAGTCAATGGATGTGAGCTGGAACAGACAATGGGAAAATTGGAAGTTTCCCATCAATCTGGGAAGAAAATTCTTCCGGGTGAGGGTGACAGAGCCCTGGCAAGGGCTGTCCAGGGGGTTGTGGAGTCTCCTTCCCTGGAGACATTTCAAACCCACCTGGCCATGTTCCTGTGTGACTGGATCTAGGGGATCCTGCTGTGGTAGGGGGATTGGACTGGATGATCTTTCAAGGTGCCTTCCAGTTGCTAATGTTCTGTGATTTATTCAACAAAAAGGACTTGAGCCCTCCACAAACCTGAGCACTTCAGCACATGGCTGGAAAACAACACTGTTCATTACTTCCCAAAATAGGTTTCCTTGGGTGGTGGTTGCAAGCTGCTGCTTCCACCCAGCTAATCACACTAATGGATGAGCTGAGGATGGAAAGCAGTGTTGGGCTGGAGATCTAATGGGAAGGCAGGAGGGGTGGCTGGTGGCACTGCCTTACACTGAGCCAAGCCACTCATTTTACTCAGCAGAGCACTTCCAAGAAAGAACCTCTGCCAGGCATGAGGATAGTCCACGCACACACTCACCTCATTTCAGCCAGTCTTTTCTTCTTGGAGGTCTCACACATGCAGCAGCAGCAGCCACGTGCAGTTGAAGATTTGCAACCTCCCAGTTGCTCCCAGACATCACAGAGAGAGAAAAGGAGAGCTGCTCCCTTTAGGAAAGGGACCCCAGAGCTGAGATGGATCACAGCCAGTCAAGCAGGATCCAACCTAAGCCAGCAGCACAGACACAGAGATGGTGGCCAGGTCCAACCAAGAATCTAGATCACAAGGCATTACCACGGTGATAAAGCACATCCAAAGTCAAGCTGGGGACTCAAGTCATGGGTCAAGAGCATCACAGTGACAAGCCAGAGAAAAGGTCAGACCAGGAGGTCAATCCACAGGTTATGTTCCAGAACAAGGGTCTCCGTAGCCAGATGTGAGCTGGGTAATGAGCTGGAGACCATAACTCCTTCAGCACAGCTCAAGAGTGAGAGCCTGGGGCTAAGCTTAAATAGTCCTCCTGGGTCCACAGGTGTGGGTGGTGGACTCAGGTGAGCCAATTGTGGCCACAGACTCCTCACTCATGAGAAAATAGTGTTTATTTACCTAATTATTGCCCCAGGGAGCAAGGAAATCCCAACCAGATGGAGTGAGAGAAGCAGGGGCTCTGCGGGGTGGATGTGCTGGTGATTTTGTGCTTCTGCATCCCACCAGCACTTTACATCACTGTCCATCACAGCCATTAGCAGATTAAAAGAAGCTGGGTGACTTTGGCTCCATTATCACCTTCTGGCTTGAGGTCAGCATCTTGTGGTGGGGTCAGCTACCACCACGGGCAGAGTCCAAAGGGGTTCTGAGGTCAGACACGGACACATGCCCTGGCTCGCCTCAGCAAACATCTTGAACGAGAGCTGTTTCTGCTGCTGGCACAGAAACGCCCACAGAGGCAGAGGCTGGTATGAGGTTCTTGGCACGGGCTGCAGAGAGCTGAGTTATTCATGAGCCCTAGTCCTGCTGACTCCGGTGGGAACATTGCCTACGGCATGACTGCAGGGCTGGCCAGCAGGCAGAGGAGCGGGTTGCAGCAGAACACTTTATCACTGATGTCCATTAATGAAAGGTCGAGTTTATGGGCTGCTTCGTGCTCAGAGATCCTCCCCTGCGGTGGCGGAGGTGTCCACATACTGCACTGCTCCCCATCCTCTGGACCAGCATCTGGACTGAGATGGAGCAGAGAGTGAGTGATGCCTCTGTCACATCCACCCTGATGTCCTCTCTGGCCACCCCAGAGCAGACGATGCCCCACAGCAATGTGGGGATGTGCAGGGGGCTGTCACTAGCCACTGCTGGGGAGCTTCTTGTCTCTTCCAAGTGTGAAATCCAAGGAGGCAGCTTAACACGCAGCAGCAGAAGGACCTTCCTCCCTCCTTCCCTTCCTCCCTTCCTCTCTCCCTCCTTCCCTCCCTTCCTCCATCCTACCCTTTCCAGGAGGGATGAAGAGCCATCACAATCGGCTCTCTGGTCCATCTGCTCGTGCCCAATCAGGTGACTTGTGCTGGTCCAGACTCCAGCTTGTGCCCCCGGGCTCGCTGCTCCTCTTGCTGTCACTCCTGCCACAGGCTGTTCGGAGCCTGGGCTGGCTCGAGTGACCAGAGCTTCCTCAAAACACAATCAGCGCTCAATTTCCTGAGGTGTCGTTTGCCTCGAAGAGTTCTGAGGTCTTGCTGTTCTCTGCCAGTAATTGTCTGTTCTGTCCAGAGATGGATTTTTCTGGGAAACATCACAAACTTGCACCTTCCTGGCACAGGGTATGATAGCAGCAGCATGGCCAGAGGTGACGCCATGCACAAGCCCACTGTGCTGTAGGTGTGAGTGGCTGGAGAAGTCCTGGAGCAGCTTCCCGAGGGTCTCTGGAGCAGGGGGACTTTGCCCACCTCAGTGCCTGCTCAAAGCAGGCTTATAGGGGAAGAGCTCGGATGGAACCAGCATCCAAAAGGTTCTGGGTGGTTGTGTTCTGCCCATGCATGGTTTCTCTGCCTAGGGGTCAGCTCCTTTTTTGTTTCTCCTTTGCTTCTGGGAAAAAAACGCACAAGGAGCGAGAAGTCCACGTGGAGCAGGAAACACCATCCAGGGTCAGCACAGCTCTTGTTGGTGAGGGTCTCGGAACCCTTTGCAGCTCCCATGGTAGAAGGACACAATTTCCCCCTCACTGCCTTTGCTGGAGGGTTTGGGGTTTCAAAGACCCAAACAGAGCCCACAGAGGAAGCACCACAAAGGCACTAGGTGCTTCTGGTTTGGGAACATCTCGTTTGATCAGGGTCTTCATCACCTCAAGGTCTCCAGGGGATGGGCGGAAATGTGAAAAGCCAGAAGCCATTGTCTTGGACAGACATGGCCCCCACGGTGGTGCTTTTCCATCATATCTTTTAGCGCTTCTCCTCATCAGGGTTGCAGGGGGCTTCTAGCTCTGATTGTGCTGAGCGTTGCCTAGGATTTGGTTCCTCACAGGAGTTATGTCTCAGGGGGATACCATGGGTGACAGGGGACAAACTGACAAGCATGGCCCCAGCTCAGGTCACCCAAGATCTAATCTTTGCTACTGACCTTTCTTGCTCCAACCAGGACCTTGAAACCCACTGTTTCTAGCTGCTGGGACCAAAGCTGCCATCGACTGCTACAGCCCCAGCTCAGTCTTCTCTATCACTCAGCTGTACATTAGATCCACAGAGGTGATGAAGGGAGTGGAGCATCTCCCTGATGAGGAAAGAGCTGGGTCTCTTGAGCTTGGAATAAAGGAGACTGAGGGGTGACCCCATGAATGTTGATTTATATAGAAAGGTTGGTTGTCAGGAGGATGGAGCCAGGCTCTACTCATTGGCACCCAGTGATAGGACAAGGGGCACAGGAGTGTGAGTGGGAATGTAGGAGGTTCCACATCAATATGAGAAGGACGTTGTCCCAGAGAGGTTAACAGAGCACAGGAAGAGGCTGCCCGGGATGTTGTGGAGTCTCATACCCTGGAGAAGTTTATGACCTGCCTGGCCATGTTCCCGTGCAACTGAATCTAGGGGATTCCTAGATTCAATGTCCTGCTGTGTCAGGGGGATGGGACTGGATGATCTTTCGAGGTCCCTTCCAATCCCTAATATTCTGTGATTCTGTGTGACTCATTGCTAGAAACCAGTGTCGTCCCTCACACTCCGGCAAACACTGGGCTTGGAGCAAAACCTTGTGGCCAAAAAAGTGTCTAAAGAAATTATCACCCATCTTAAACAAAAAACCCTAAATCCAAGGAAGAAAGGTTCAAGGAAGGTTTTGCTTCAGCACCATATATCTCCCTGAACAGGGAACATTTCTCCCAAGAAAGGAGGAGAAAAGATAAATGGAAGGAGAAGCTGAGTGATGATGCTGTCGCTTGAAGGGACAATCACGATCTACTGGCACACTGAGTAAATATGGACTGAGGTGAAGCCACGGCAAATACTCACTTGTAAGGAAATGGTGCTTGTTTTNACTTGTGCTGGTCCAGACTCCAGCTTGTGCCCCCGGGCTCGCTGCTCCTCTTGCTGTCACTCCTGCCACAGGCTGTTCGGAGCCTGGGCTGGCTCGAGTGACCAGAGCTTCCTCAAAACACAATCAGCGCTCAATTTCCTGAGGTGTCGTTTGCCTCGAAGAGTTCTGAGGTCTTGCTGTTCTCTGCCAGTAATTGTCTGTTCTGTCCAGAGATGGATTTTTCTGGGAAACATCACAAACTTGCACCTTCCTGGCACAGGGTATGATAGCAGCAGCATGGCCAGAGGTGACGCCATGCACAAGCCCACTGTGCTGTAGGTGTGAGTGGCTGGAGAAGTCCTGGAGCAGCTTCCCGAGGGTCTCTGGAGCAGGGGGACTTTGCCCACCTCAGTGCCTGCTCAAAGCAGGCTTATAGGGGAAGAGCTCGGATGGAACCAGCATCCAAAAGGTTCTGGGTGGTTGTGTTCTGCCCATGCATGGTTTCTCTGCCTAGGGGTCAGCTCCTTTTTTGTTTCTCCTTTGCTTCTGGGAAAAAAACGCACAAGGAGCGAGAAGTCCACGTGGAGCAGGAAACACCATCCAGGGTCAGCACAGCTCTTGTTGGTGAGGGTCTCGGAACCCTTTGCAGCTCCCATGGTAGAAGGACACAATTTCCCCCTCACTGCCTTTGCTGGAGGGTTTGGGGTTTCAAAGACCCAAACAGAGCCCACAGAGGAAGCACCACAAAGGCACTAGGTGCTTCTGGTTTGGGAACATCTCGTTTGATCAGGGTCTTCATCACCTCAAGGTCTCCAGGGGATGGGCGGAAATGTGAAAAGCCAGAAGCCATTGTCTTGGACAGACATGACCCCCACGGTGGTGCTTTTCCATCATATCTTTTAGCGCTTCTCCTCATCAGGGTTGCAGGGGGCTTCTAGCTCTGATTGTGCTGAGCGTTGCCTAGGATTTGGTTCCTCACAGGAGTTATGTCTCAGGGGGATACCATGGGTGACAGGGGACAAACTGACAAGCATGGCCCCAGCTCAGGTCACCCAAGATCTAATCTTTGCTACTGACCTTTCTTGCTCCAACCAGGACCTTGAAACCCACTGTTTCTAGCTGCTGGGACCAAAGCTGCCATCGACTGCTACAGCCCCAGCTCAGTCTTCTCTATCACTCAGCTGTACATTAGATCCACAGAGGTGATGAAGGGAGTGGAGCATCTCCCTGATGAGGAAAGAGCTGGGTCTCTTGAGCTTGGAATAAAGGAGACTGAGGGGTGACCCCATGAATGTTGATTTATATAGAAAGGTTGGTTGTCAGGAGGATGGAGCCAGGCTCTACTCATTGGCACCCAGTGATAGGACAAGGGGCACAGGAGTGTGAGTGGGAATGTAGGAGGTTCCACATCAATATGAGAAGGACGTTGTCCCAGAGAGGTTAACAGAGCACAGGAAGAGGCTGCCCGGGATGTTGTGGAGTCTCATACCCTGGAGAAGTTTATGACCTGCCTGGCCATGTTCCCGTGCAACTGAATCTAGGGGATTCCTAGATTCAATGTCCTGCTGTGTCAGGGGGATGGGACTGGATGATCTTTCGAGGTCCCTTCCAATCCCTAATATTCTGTGATTCTGTGTGACTCATTGCTAGAAACCAGTGTCGTCCCTCTCACTCCGGCAAACACTGGGCTTGGAGCAAAACCTTGTGGCCAAAAAAGTGTCTAAAGAAATTATCACCCATCTTAAACAAAAAACCCTAAATCCAAGGAAGAAAGGTTCAAGGAAGGTTTTGCTTCAGCACCATATATCTCCCTGAACAGGGAACATTTCTCCCAAGAAAGGAGGAGAAAAGATAAATGGAAGGAGAAGCTGAGTGATGATGCTGTCGCTTGAAGGGACAATCACGATCTACTGGCACACTGAGTAAATATGGACTGAGGTGAAGCCACGGCAAATACTCACTTGTAAGGAAATGGTGCTTGTTTTCAGCAAACAAGAAGCTGATGCACACGTGTGGTTTGTGACCTGCAGATGTCCATGTCACCATGTCCCTCCCAGGCTGGAATCCTGCAGAGCTTTTCCTACTGTCCACTTCTCTGGGAATCCCAGCTACTGGCTGCTGGGAAGGGAGTCCATCAAGCTGAAGGTGGATAATGAGAGGATGTGGGTGTCAGATGCTCACTGAGACCTTCTCCACACCTCAGCCACCCAAGTTCTGCTGCAGACCCACCCCACAGCCCTGCTTCTACAATGGTAGAATCGTTAAGGTTGGAAGAGACCTCCAAGATCATCAAGTCCAGACATCAAACATTAAACTCCTCTCACCGAATAAACTAACCCAGCTCCCCACCTCCCAATATGGGTTTTCCTCTCAGTCCTTGAGTTGTCCCTTCATGCCATTCAAATCCAGTTAACGTTTCCTATGCAAACAAAACCCATGAAACGGGGGGAAGGGCTGTTCATCAAAACCACCCCATGGTGCTGACACCAAAGAGTCAGCCAGCAAGAAAAGCATCTCCACAAATGGTCTTTATTAACAGGGGTGACATTTTATGTCCCTCATGCACAGTGCTTCTCTCTGGGCCACTTGTCCAAACAGCGAAGGGCTGATGCTCTTGGCACTGATGGTATCCCATTAGGGTTTAACCTGCTTTGTTTGATGGAGCCATGAAACATGTCAGGCAAGAGGGTCTGTCAGCTACCTCTTCCCTTCCTGGGCTCTGCTTTTTTAATCTGATTTTACAGTTGGGCTGCTCCACTGAGATTTACAAGACCCTGCCTGCTCAGTGGAGAAAATGCCTGTGCAATGGATTTTTAACACCCTCCGCCCTGTTGTTCAAGCTCTGATGGCCACTGAGACACTTTGATGGGCAAATCCAAAGGCTTTGCTGCTTTTCACTCATCTTTTTCTTTCTGAGAACCTGGGAACAAGCCCACGGGCCATAGCTGGGGCCAACAGTGACCCTGAAAAGGGAGCAGAGATCCTTGGCCAGGGGTTAGATGGGAATGGTGCTGGGAGGAGGAGATGTGCTGCTCCAGAACTGCCTTAGCAAACCCCTGTTTGTCTGCTCTGCAGAGGGGGGGAAGGTGTTTTCACTGAGATGCTACAGCCAGACCCCATAAATCCTACAGTGGATGAAGCGATGTATCACAGTATCACACAAACACAGCAATGATAAGGTTGGAAAAGACTTTAAAGATCATCC
>VXBP01009889.1:0-12875 GCA_013400115.1 Rhinopomastus cyanomelas | reverse complement strand
ACCCTTGGGTGTATCCCATCAGGTCCCATGGACTTGAACACTTTCAGGTCCTTCAGGTGATCCTGAACCAGATCTTCACTTATGATGGGCAGTTCTTCCTTGCAGTCCCTGCTGTTATTTTCGATGACTCCAGGAGTGTGGCTGGAGGCCTTTGCAGTGAAGACCGAGGTGAAGATGTCATTGACAACCTCAGCCTTTTCCATGTCACCTGTGACCACCTCACCTGTTTCCTTTCTGAGGGGCCCACACCTTTCCTAGACTTCTATTTACCATTCATATACCTGTAGAAATTCTTGGTGGTCCCTTTGACCTCCCTGGCTAGTTTCAACTCAAACTGTGCCTTGGCTTTCCTAACCAGATCTCTAGCTGTTTGGGCAGCTTCCTTATACACCCCTCCATTCTAGCTGTCCTCCCTTCCACTCCTTGTAGAGTTTCTTTTTGTGTGACAGCGTGTCCAGGAGCAACTTGCTCAGCAAGACTCCACAGCACAGTTTCTCATGGTGGGAAACCTGGGAGTTTTCTTCAGTCTGGCATTTTGCCTTTCCTTCCTTCACTTTGTGCCCTTTTTTTTTGTTTCTTTGTTTTTTTATTCTTACTGTAGTCCAACAGATCAAGGTGATGTTTCATTTTGTAGCTGGCATAGTAATTTTTGTAGAATCACAGAAAGGTTTAGATTGGAAGGGACCTCCAGAGATCATGCAGTGCCAACCCCCTGCCATGGGCAGCAACATCTGTCACCAGACCAGGTTGCCCAAAGCCCTATCCTACCTGGCCTTGAACACTACTAGGGACGAACAGCCACAGCCTCCCTGGGCAACCTGTTCCAGGGCCTCACCACCCTCACAGGGAAGGCTTTCTGCCTCAGATGTCATGTAAGTCTCCCTCTTAGCTTGAAACCATCCCTCTCCAGCTTTTCTACAGGAAAGTACAGTATCTCTTCAGGTACTGGAAACTGCTTTAAGGTCCCCCAGAACCTTCTCTTCTGCAGGTTGAACAGCCCCAACTCTCCCAGCCTGTCTTCAAAGCAGAGGGGCTCCAGCTGTATTATCATCCTTGTGGCCTCTGGGCTCACTCCAACAGTTCCTATGTCTTTCCTGCATCATGGACTCTGAAACTGGACAGAAGACTCCAGGTGAGGTCTCATCTGGAATAAAAATTCTACTTTTCCATACAGGGAACCTCTTTTTAGTTTTCACTTTGCTGCACAGCAAGATGTTTCCTTGAGAATGGTTTTCTGGAGCCAAGAACCTGTTGCCAAATGTTTGTCCAAAGCAGGTTGTATGAGCAAAGCAAATGATAACCAGTCCAAATCCAAACTTATGGCAGCCAGCTAGAGCAAAGACTGCTTTTGTTGTGCCAGACACCTAAATCCATGCAAGAGGCTGTGCTCAAAGAACACCATCCAGAATGCAAGCTCTGGGTGTTATAAAACAGGTAAGATGAGACCCTGGTACGTTCCTTCCCCAAGCCAGGATGGAATTTCACCGTTACTTGAAAAATAAGAGAACAAAAACGAATCCTTCCCCTGCTTGTTCTGGGTCCAAACAACAGAGCTTATTCTAGGTCCAAAGCAGCCCAGGCTGGAGCTGTGCTCAGCCCTCTATAAGGAGTGGCTGGCATACCCAGAGAGTTCAGCCTGTTGATTTGTATTTCTTTGTCTGATTCCCTTAAGCAAAAACCTGCTAAATCTCAATTGAGAGGTGATTAAATTTCTGTAATTGGTATCTTGTTCCACATCAATAGAAATATTACTTCATAAAGTGCTTTGGGATTAAATAAAGGGGTGGAGGGAAAGCCTTTTGTCTAATCAGATTATCATTAAGCCTGATTAATTATGATTGGACACATTTTGGCTTCCAAGATGAAGGCTACAGACATAAGGTGGTGGTAACTCTACAGATCATTGTACAAGCATTGATGGTTTTCATCAACACAGTGCTGAGATTAGTAGCAATGCCCCAATTTTTGATCATTCGTTTAATTTGTATGAACAGTTTGATGATTTCCCTTGGTGTATCAGGATGCTCTGATTTGGTTTGCCAGGCAAATGTGCTACTGCGCGTTCCTGGCAAGGAAACTGGATCATTTGTACCTCTTAAGCCTGGCAGAGAAATGAGCATTTCATTGAATTGGAACTGCTCTCGTAATGGCGAAAGATGTAATGACAGGAAGATTAAACCAACCCTCTGCTATGGTGTATGTGGAAGCACGTAGAGGTAATTGCAAACTCTGCAGCAGAAAGCCCTGAATGCAAAACTTTTTCTCCATAAATCCGAGTTCGTGTGATGATCCAGACTAAATTTGCTAATACGGTCACGGCCTCTTTGATCCTATGCAAATTTCCACAGAGTGGATTTGTCCTCACACCAAGTTTGGTTGTTTCTGAATCAACTTAGAAATGGAGTAAGAGAAGGCAAAAGAGCTCTGGGTCCAATGGGTATTTAATCAGGAGCAAGCAGTGGAGGAAAATTATTCTCCTCTTGCAGGCTGCTGTCACCTGTACAGGTGAAAAACCGCTATTAATCCAAGCCAATTAATTCAACTAAACCTTTTTGTTTCTTTTGTTGTATTCTGGCACATGAATGGAAGCAGGTCTGTGTTACAGCATCCCATATTTACATATCTGTCCCATAAAAACACAGTTTCTGTTCTGTGCAGTATGACTTTTATATACAACTCTAAATATGAGCCCACCTGCAACCTTCCATGTGCCAGCAGGTACCTTTAAAATTAGTTCTTAAAGAGTCATGCAAGTAAATTCAATGATCTCCTACCTATGGAAGACAAGACCCCTCAGATGTTAAACCTTGTTGTGGCAGCTATGGAGTGGTGACCCTGCTTCAGCAAAGCTTGAAGAGGAAGCAGGTTCTTTGAATGACTCCAAGTTTTGAATGGAAACACCAATTTAAAACCTTTTCTCCATGAATACACTGGCTGCTCAGTGCAAACAGGTCCTGGGTGGTAGAATACTGACTTCTTTTGACTCTTCCTTGCATGAAGTGCTGTTGTGGCCCCAACTTCTTTTCACAGTGTCTGTTGCTCCTTTACATTTCTTGTGGAGTTTTTTCATTCCGCAGAATTGTGTGTTCTGTTTGCCTTGGACCATGACTAATGTAGGGATTTGCTTGCTGTGGTGCCAGTGGTGTTCTGCCAGTTTTAGCTGGGGCTTCCCACAAGAATTTCCCTGCCTGTCCTGTCTACTTCATTTATTTACTTTGGAAAGGGGGAAAAAAAGGCTCCTATGTAATTTTTTTTTCGCTGAAAGAATAGGACTAATTGAACAGCTAATGCCAGGTGGGCAGGCAGCTCTGTGGTACAAGCTGGGCAGGATAACCCTGGCCAGGAGTTGGTCCTCTAGTTCTGTTCCTTGACAATACTTTTCCTATTTTTCTCTCTCTCTTTTTTCGCTCTTACTTTCCAGCATCATTTGTCTAGTCTGGGAACAAAGCCCATGGTTACTGTTTGCGTGGTGCCCATTGCACTGGGCTCTGCTGTCCTTTGGGATTGTTTGAGATTCTGTAGTAACAATAAAATTAAAACTAGACACTGGTCAAACAAGCTGCTGTCAGAGTGAGAGCACTGGTGTGGTGGTTCACATCCCACACCTCCCCAGAAACATGGGACTTTCCAAAAAAACAGGCAACTGGTTCCCTGTATCATACCCATGTTCAGCTCATCACAGAGGTTCCTCATCCCGCTCTTCAGGATGGATCCATGGATTAATTGGTCCAAATATGTATTGGCAAAATGAGCAAATGTGAGCATTTTCAGCCTGTTCTTTTACTGATGGATTTTTCTTCTAGTACCAGGAGGGTTTCAGAACTTCTCAGACCTGAGCACTCACTGTGGCACTCTCTCTCTCACAGAACCATGAAATTGTTCAGGTTGGAAAAGCCCCATCAAGTTCAACCATGAACCCAACTGGCCCAAGGCCACCACTGAACTCTGTCCCTAAGCTCCAGATCTCTATGGCTTTGGAACATGTCCAATCTCTGTGGCAGCAGAGATTGGAGCTTTCAGAAGACAATTGGTTATTCACAAGGTATTTGTGAAGAATTTGGTTATTCCTGTTTCTCTTAGAGAGACGACGTATAAAATTAGTCATAAAAAATTACTGTAACAGCAGCAAAGTACCAGTTTGTAGAGCTGCAGGAATGAAAAGCAATGCTGCATGTATAAATATAAATAATAATTAAAAAAGAATTGCTCTGGTTCTTGCAACAGCTGTTCAGTCTTACCTCCACACTGTGGTTCCCCTTGGACAGAAAAGACAGATTTCACATGTACAGTCAGTCTATTGAAAACTCTTTTTTAATCATTAATTTTTCTGGAAATCAGAGGAAATTAGTCTATGGATCATTGTCCCGATAAAAACCAAACTGGGAATAGCAAAGACTTGTTATGTTTTATTGCTTCTCTTCTTGAGCTTTCTTCTTCTGTACAGAAATGTTTGTGAAGGAATTATAAAGCTGGAGCCAATGACTTCATTATAAGTGAGTCACAGCATCTCTTTTTTTGGAAGAGACCTTTAAGATCTTTAGTCCAACCTTTAAGTCCAACCACTGACCCAGTGCTGCTAGGTCACCCCTGTTCCATGTCCCTTAGGATCCCAGAATTTCTTTGGTACTTTGGAAACATTTGCCAACCATGGAAATAAAATGAGCCTTTTTGTTTATTTCTGATGGATCCTTCCAGGACTAACCTTGTTTTCCCCCTTTTCCCTGCTGGTTGAGTTCTTGGTTTTCTTCTGACATGGATCCAGAGTAAAGGCTTGATTCTGTCAGAGTATGCTGTTTCCAAACCCCTTCAATTGCATATGAGGAATTTTTCGGCTGTTGCATGGGAAGGAAGTGCTGACTGATAGCAGAGGGTTGTGAGAATTCCACCTTTAAAAGAAAATAAAAATCACTTTGGCTTCCTTTCTGGTGGCTTGGACTAGGTTAGAACATGTGGAAAACCCATATGGCTCACAAAAAACAGGTTGCCCAGGGGTGCTGTGAATGCTCCATCCCTGGAAGTGATCAAGGCCAGGTTGGATGGGGCTCTAGGCAACCTGGTCTGGTGAGAGGTGTTGCTGCCTGTGGCAGGGGGTTGGCATTGGGTGAGTTCTGAGGTTCCTTCCAACCCAAACCAGTCTGTGATTCACTTCCAGGAATCATAAATTCTTTGTTGCTTGTCTAAAGGTTACTGCTCCATTCAAAAAAACAGGATCTTTTTACATGCTGTTCCCATATGGCTTGAGGATTTTTTTCTGTGGGACTTGATGGCCACATCTTCTGTGTTTTTGGTTTATTATTGCTTGTATGTCTTCATATCACAGAATATTAGGGATTGGACAGGACCTTGACAGATCATCTAGTCCATTCCCTCCACCACAGCAGGATCAAGGAGCACAGGAACATGTCTAGGCAGGTTTTAAATGTCTCCAAAGGAGGAGACTTTACAAGCTCTCTAGGCAGCTTGTTCCAGTGCTCCGTCACCCTCACTGGGAAGAAGTTCCTTCTCATATTTATGTGGAACCGCCTATGTTCTGGCTTACACCCATTGCCCCTTGTCCTGTCATTAGATGACATGGAGAAGAGCCTGGCTCCATCCTCCTGACACTCACTCTTCACATATTTATGAGGATTAAGGAGGTCACTCCTCAGTGTCCTTTTTTCCAAGCTAAAGAGACCCAGCTCCCTCAGCCTTTCCTCATAAGGGAGACGCTCCAGTCCGTTCATCAACTTTGTGGCTCTGTGCTGGACTTTCTCCAGCAGATCTGTGTTCCACTTGAACTGAGGAGCCCAGAACTGGACACAATACTCCAGGTGTGGTCTCACCAGTGCAGAGTAGAGGGGGAGAAGAACCTCTCTTGATCTGCTAACCACCCCCGTTCTGATCCACCCCAGGATGCTGTTGGCCCTCTTACCACTAGAGCACACTGCTGGCTCATAGTCATCCTGCCGTCCACCAGCACACCCAGATTCCTCTCTCCTACACTACTCTCCAAGAGGTTAGTCCCCAACTTATACTGGTACCTGGGGTTGTTCTTGCCCAGATGCAAGATTTGCGTTTGTTATATTTAATTAAATCTCTCCCCTCCCAGCTCTCCAGCCTGTCCAGGTCTGGCTGAATGGCAACACAGTCTGCTGGGGTGTCGGCCACTCCTCCCAGCTTTGTGTCATCATATGACAGTGTACTCTAGTCCCTCATCCAAGACATTAATGAATAGAGTGAATTGGACTGGTCCCAGTACCAACCCTTGAGGGACTCCACTAGATACAGGCCTCCAACCAGACTCTGTCCCATTGACCACTACTCTCTGGCTTCTATCCTGCAGCCAGTTCATGATCCACCTCACTACCTGATCATCCAGTCCACACTGCCTCAGTTTGGCTGCAAGAATGCTGTGGGAAACTGTGTCAAATGCTTTACTGAAGTCAAGACAGACAACATCCACTGCTTTGCCATCATCTATCCACTTGGTTATGCTCTCATCAGGCTGGCTATCAGGTTAGTCAAGCATAACTTCCCCTTGGTGATGCCATGCTGACTGTCTCTAATGACCCTCTTGTCCTTGATGTGCCTAGACACAGTGTCCAGGATAAATTGTTCCATCACCTTTCCTGGGATGGAGATGAGGCTGAATGGTGTATAGTTAAAATCCCCCATGAGAACCAGGGCCTGTAGCTGTGAGGCTACTGTCAGCTGCCTGTGGAAGGCCTCATCAACTTCCTCATCCTGATATGGTGGCCTGTAATAGACACCCACAACAGTGTCACCCATGCCAGCCTGCCCCTTAATCCGCATCCACAAACTCTCAAACCTCTCTATCTGCCCCTGGACAGAACTCAGTACATTCCAGTTGCTCTCTCACATAAAGAGCAACCATTCCACCCTGCCTTGCTGACCTGTCCATCCTAAAAGGACATAGCCATCCATTGCCACATTCCAGTTACGTGAGCTGTCCCACCGTGTCTTTGTAAATGCCACCACATCCAAATCACCTGACTGGACACAGATTTCTATCTCCTCCTGCTTTGTTCCCCATGCTGCATGCATTGGTGTACAGGCATTTCAGGGAGTGGGCTGAGCGCTATGATTTCACCCTATGACAGTGGGAGGCCTCATGGTGTTCATCAAGACCAGAACACTGCCCCACTGGTACATACCCAGCAACAATCCCACCCCACTTCAAATGTAGTTTAAAGTCGTCTGAATGAGCCCTGCCAATTCCTGTCACAGAACCCTTTTTCCCCTCTGACATAAACCTTTCCATTGTATAACTGTCAGGTCTGGTGTCTTACAAAACCTGCCATTATCAAAGATCCCAAAGCCGTGCCTGTAACACCAGTCTCATAGTCAGGCATTTATGGACTGAATCCTTCTATTTCAGTCTATGTCCTCACCCCAAAATGGAAGTAATAATTTGCACCCCAGATTCTGTCACCATTCCACTTCATTCCTCTCAGACTAAGATATACAGCTTCCTCTACACCTGTCTGGAAGATCAGTGGTGGGTAATAGTTAGGGAGCATCCTAGTGGTATCCCTGATTGGGGCTCCAGGTAGACTGCAGACCTCCCTATAATGAGGGTCAGCTCTGCATATGGTCCCTCAGTCCCTTTCAGGAGAGAGTCTCCGATAAGTTGTACGTTTCTTTTCTTCCCAGACCTATCCGATTTATCCGATTGTGATAAGACCTCCAGAATAGGTTGCTCATCATCTATATCCTTATTAGACTGATTGTCTTCCAAGAGGGGCTCATATCTATTTCTCAGAGGCATCTGCAGAGGTGAAGCAGGCCATCACCCTCTGCCACAGCCTTGAACCTGCTTCCATTTTCTCCTTCTACTTAAGCATCTGTCTTCTGTCTGAGTGGTGCAGGATACAGGGGCCCCTTGAGTCTGGTTGTTATTTGGCTCTTGCCCAGACTTGCATAGCCTGATGACTCCACCGGTCTATCTCTATTTCAGCTTCCCTAATGCTCCTTGAGCCTTTCTACTTCAGCTTCAAGCTTTGCAACCTCATCTCGCAGCTGTGCCACTCAGTTAAGCAGACAGTCTACCTGCACACACCACACAGCCATCCTCAGAGGTGCCCCCAGAGATCAGTGAGAGACTGTGGCATTCCCTGCAGCCTGTCACCGCACAGCCTCATCTTGCTGGGGGAGCTCTCTTTACGTTCCCACATCCATTTGGACTGGTGATTGTAGCATGGTTGTTTTCTATCAATTGACATCATTAATACCCAGTAACTCAAGCATGTGAGATCTATAGTTTTGCAGTTAGGGAAGTCAATGCTGTTTTCCTTTGTTTCATGCTTGTCATTATATTTGATTAAGAGACTCAAACATCTCCCTTATGAAGAAAGAATGAGACAACTGGGGCTGTTTAGTCTGGAGAAGAGTCTGCAAGTATTATGCCTGTAAATAATAATGTCTGTAAATATCCGAGGGGTGGGTGCCAAGTGGAAGGGGCCAGTCTCTTTTCTGTGGGGCACAGTAATAGGATAAGGAATAATGGGGATATTCTTGAACATAGAAGGTTCTACCTCAACATGAAAAGAAACTTCTTTACTGTGAGGGTGACAGAGCCCTGGAACATACTGCCCAGAGAGGTTGTGGAGTCTCCTCTAGAGACTTTCCAGCACCCCCTGGATGCAGCCTTGTGTGGCCTATCCTAGGGGATCCTGCTCTGGCAGGGGTGTTGGACTAGATGATCTCTAAAGGTCCTTTCCAACCCCTAACATTCTATGACTGTATATGAAGGGATGAACAACTGCTTGGAATCTCCTTTTTTCCCTGTTGTGCTGTGTGTGGTTAGTTTGTCCTTAACAATGGCCTCTTTTTGGGAAAAAATAATAAAAATATTTGTTTTCTTCTTCCACCAAGAGGTTATGTGTAATCTACCAGCAACTACATTAATCTATCAGCAAATAAAGCTGGTATTTAGATCAGTAATCATTATACATCAATTATATCAATAATCTACCAGCAGCTGAGATTCTTTTTCCATGTCTTTGTGCATGGACAGCTCTAATGAAAAGCTCCAAGAAGATTCGAGGACCATTACATAGGAATAAGTAGCCATTCTGTTGGCACTTTTCTTCCAATTTCACAATGAAAGACTAAAATCTGGTTGTTTTTTTCCCCTCAGCTTTGCATGTCTGATACCTCCCCTTGTTACTAGGAGACATGGCATGCTGTGTACATTGCTTTCCTCCAGCTCAGTGCTATTAATCCACTTAATTACAGGAATGTAGGCAGGTAAGAATCTATGGTGATTTTGCTGCTAGAAAGTCTAAACCATCCTAAGCCACTTACTTGCTCTTTGAAGAAACCTCCTGGCTTTCATTTGCAGACATACTTGGACAGGTGTGATTTTTATACAAAAATCCATATAATCCATGACTTTTGAGGATCAGTATATTCTGTTCCCACAATTTCTGCTTTGTCTTGGTCATTCCTTTGCCTCTCCTTGGCAGGTACCTTTCACAAAAATAAATGTCACATGTGGGGGACCTGGCTGGCTCAGTTGGTAGAGCATGGGACTCTGAATTCCTGGGGTCATGGGTTTGAGCCCCATGTAGGACATCTTGAGACAGTACTGTAGGCTTACCCTACTGTACCAGGGGGCGTTGGACTTAGATGATCTTTCAAGGTCCCTTTCAACCTGTAACATTCTGTGATTCTGTGAGCTGCTGCAAAACGAATTCTCTGATCTTGCTGAGCTCCCTCTCTCGCTGGCCTTGTGGCTTTTTATTGTCTCTTCTGAGAAAGGGAGGGTTGTGCAGTTGTGCTCTCTGTGCCACGCCACTCTTGAGGCCACAGGCTTGTCTCACAGCAGGCTGGTGAAAGGAGGAAGGAGCTCTAGAATAAGTTTGGGTTTCTCTTTTTCCTTTCAGCTTTTCACAAATCCATTAGCCAGGCAGTCTGGTCCCTGGAGAGGAGGAGGAGATGAGCAGGCAAAACCACCAGGGTTGCAGCTGCCAGCTGGGCAATGGACACATGAGCTGCTCCAGACTAACCCATCTTGTCTGTGCCTGCTCATGCTGTGAACAGGGCACAGTGGAAACCTGGCATTGGTGGGGGAATATGGCCAGAAACATGGAACTAGACTAGATGAACCTTGCAGAGCTGCTCCTCGCTTCTAGCCACTCTTTTTTTCTGGCTCTTTGGACTTTTAAGCCTTCTGGGATAGTATGTTGCTGTATTTGCATTGGTTGATTTAGTTCTATCCTTCCTTGAGTTTGTGTAGGAATTGTAGGTTTTTGCTTTGGTGTTTGTGCTTTGAGTCAACCTTTGCTATTACTGGTTATGAAGTGGTGGTGGTAAGGGCAGCTGGAGGAGCAGAGCACAGAGAGTCAGCTGAACTTGGTGTTATTGCAATGTCCTAGAATAAATGCCTGCATTTTGTTTGTATTGGCCTTTGTGATTTGTCACCTAGTAAAAAAATGCTGAAATCCCCTTTGGCTGGGACAGAAAACAGGGAGGGAAGTGTGTAGATTGGGCCGTTTGCTCTCTTCTCATTAATCTTTATAAATATGGAAAGGGTGGGTGTCAGGATGATGGAGCCAGGCACTGCTCAGTTTCATCCAATGATAGGACAAGGGGTAATAGATGTGAGCTGGAACATGATCTTTCAAGGTCCCTTCTAATCCCTAATGTTCTGTGTTTCTTCGTAGGACATCGGACTGTCTTCCCTCAGGGGTTTCTCCTCTCCTGGACCAGCTGTGTGTTCTTGGGCTGATCTATGTATAAACATAACATTACTTCATATTTCATCTTCTCTCAAAGAAGCTCTTCTTGCTCAGGCTGTATGTTATCTGGTCAGTCTAAGGCAGAAACTTCTGCAAGCAGAAAGGGATCGGAAAGGGACCTGACAGAGTATTTGTGGGAGCTATCAGGCACTTCGTCAGGGGCACTGAAAGCCTGGTGTGGTATCGCCTTTTTCCCCATATGGGACATTATGAGAATGCTGAGGCCCTGAAACAGGTTGCCCAGGAAGGTTATGGCTGTTTCAGCCCTGGAAGTGTTCAAGGTCAGATTGGATGGGGCGCTGGTTAACCTCAGAGGTATCCCTGTTTGTGGATGAAGATTGGGACTGAATGAGCTCTGAGTGCCCGTCCAACCCAGTATGTGATTCTATGACTCTGTATCTGGAGAGATGAGGAGGGAGCTCTATGGATAAGACAGCTTCTGCTGAGGCTGGCTGGAGCAGCTGCATAAGCAGCCATTGCAGGCTTTACTCCATGTCTGTGCCCTTTTATATGGTTCGTAACTCTATTCCCTTCTGTCCCAGCTTAAATTTTAAAGCAAGCCTGGTGGAAATAAGTAAACACATCGTAGAATTTGAGATTGATTTGCTTTTGTGCTTATAAACCCCAAAGAGACTGCTGTGTAGTGCATGTTTCTCAGTGTCCTCTAAGGAGAGGCTGCATTTTCACATGCAAAATGTAGGGTAATAGCTGATGATAGACTGGTGTCTGTGGCAAATCTTGGACAGCTGGAATTGTGCTGTGGTGGCCCAGTAGAGAGGGACCTGGCAGTACTGGTTGACAACTGGCTGAACAGGTGCCCAGGTGGCCCAGAAGACCAATGGCATTCTGGCTTGAATCAGCAATAGCGTGGCCAGCAGGATTAATTCTCCCCCTGTACTGAGCACTGGGGAGTCCTCCCCTCAAGTACTGGGGACAGTTCTTGGACCCTCACTTGAAGAAAGAGATTGGGGGTCTGGAGAAGGTCCAAAGGAGCAATGAGGATGGGGAAGGAACTGGAGGGAAAATCTGATGAGGAGAGGCTGGGGGAGCTGGAAGTGTTTAGCCTGGAGAAGATGAGACTCAGGGGGCACTTTGACTCCAAGTCCCTGAAGTGAGGTTGTACTCAGGTGGGGTTCAGGCTCTTCTCTCAGGCAACTAGTGCCAGGACAAGAGGGCAGGGCCTAAAACTGCCACAGGAGGGTTAAGCTGGATGTTAGGAAGCCCTTCCTCATGGAAGGGGTGATCAGACAGACCCTGGAATGGACTGCCCAAGGCAGTGGTAGAGTCCCCATCTGTGGAGGTGTTGAAGGACAGCCTGGCTGTGGCCCTGAGTGCCTTGGTCTGGCTGTTGATGTTAGGTCCTGGGCTGGATGGGCTCAGAGGGCTTTTCATTCTGTGATTAACCTCGGTCCACCCAGCAGTTCTTTGAATTGATGCTGAGCAAATTTGTATCAAGTTAAATGAGTTGGAAATAGTGTTAGCCGTGCTTACGAGATGTTGGTGCCAGACTCCATCCTACTGTGGATTGTCTGGGATGACTTTTAATGGGAATTCTGACAGCACCCAAGGAGTCGGGGTGCAGCATTGGTATGGAGGTGGGGTCTGGATGGAGGAGCAGGCATGTAGTGGTATGTCACAGTCCACTGCAACTACTTTTCTCAACCCTGCAAGCAACAGCAAAATTGCAGAGGTGAGATCTGTGTCCTGAACAGAAATCCTACCCTGCACCTGAACCATGAGCTGATGCTCCCATGTCGAACCTTCCTGAAACCAATTGTAATAAACGCCAAGTAATTAAAAAAGAAATGGCATTAATTTTATTATAAGGACAAAATCAATAAAGCAAAAGTACAGCGCTGGGTGCTTGGCTCAGGTCAGAGGCACACCAGTGGTTCTTTGTGAGCTCTCTATATAGGTAGCATTGCCTTAGATTCATACATAGTCATTAGGTTCCTGAAATAATTAACATACATGGTATAACTTCTATATATGGTCTTTTGGGATCCTCTGGTGGTGTTGGTGGTCATTTATTCATCTGTCCTTTGAACTTTTCACTGTCCCGTATCCTCCATCCTCGAATCCTCCATCCTCCATGATAATGAGGAATGGGAACAGGTTCCCATCTGTGGGGGA
>VXBP01009888.1:98290-197323 GCA_013400115.1 Rhinopomastus cyanomelas | reverse complement strand
CATCAGGTTCTGCCTCACGGGTTCTGTAGTCTCTTTTTTCTCGTGTGTCACGGCTGCGGCGCTCAGAGACATCCAGGTCCACTTGACGATCAGTCCTCCTCTCCCGCACTAGGTCTTCCCTCTCTCTGTCCAGACTAATCCTTCTCTCATCTTCTCGATCTTCTCGTTCTCTAATCTCACGGGCACGATCCCTTCGTTCTGTTGGTTCACGGGGTTCCCGTTCCCTGGACTCACGGTGGATCTTCACTTCAGCTTCTACTGCTCCTACCTCAACTTCTCTTGCCCTTTCGTATGTCTCCAGCTCTCGCTCTCTCCTTCCACCGGCTTCTGACTCAAGGGTTCTGTAGTCCCTCCTTTCCCGTGTCTCACGGCTACGACGCTCAGAGGCCTCCAGCTCCAGGTCACAATCAGTCCTCCTCTCCCTTTTTGGACTTCTCCTTATAGCATCTGGTCTGTTCCTCTCCTGGTCCTCACAGCTTTCTCTTTGTCTCGCTGGGTGTTCGCTGTCCTCTCCATTGTTCATCTCTTGTTTACTGGTTCCTCTCTGTGGCTCGCAGCTCTCATAGCACCTGCGGTCCAGTTCTAGCGGTTCCTCTACGTATGACTGATGTGGGCGTCTCGAATCCAGGTGCTCAGGTTCTCGCGGCCTGTGGCTGGTGTGTTCAAGTTCTTTTTGTTCCAGCTCACGTAGGTGGTGGTGGTTTCTCTCTTCTGTGAGTAATTCAGGTTTACGTGGTTGATTGTGACTTCCTCTATCTGTTTCTTGTGGTTGTTGGTTTCTCTGACCACTTGCTCTTGTTGCTGGCTCACATGGCTGATGGCTACTCCACCGGTTTGGCCGCGGGTGAGTCTCACACGTCTGGTTGCGACTCCTCACGTCTGCCAGTTGTTCTGGCTGGGTTCTCTCTGCATGTTTCCTCTCATCTCCCTGTCTGCAGAGCTGTCCATCTTGTCTGTCTGCCTCGGGTGGTCCACGTCTTCTCTGGCGGTTCCGTTGGTAGCATGGCTCTTGGCTTCGCTCTTCCTGTACCTGAGGGACTGTCTCCCCCGGCTCGTTCCTTTGCTTTGCATCGTTTCTGCTGTGGTTCTTACACTGCTGGTGATGACTCCTCGTTTCTTCCAGTGTTTCGAGCTCGTTGACCCTGGTATCTCGTTGCAGCTTCCGTTCACGGCGGAGATGAGCGTCGGTCTCACGCGTTTGTTGTTCCTCTCCCTGGAGCTGCTGATGGCTCTCTCTGTTCTTAAGTTCAGGCTCCTGGAGTGGTTGGCCACTGGTTGCCAGCTTTGTTCTCTGCAGGAGGCACGAGCCCTTCGGCAGGTACCAGTAGCAGGCCTTAGCTGCTCTGAATGCCAACAGCAGGAACTCGTTAAAATCTAGTCTCCCGTCACCATCCCACTCCAGGAAATGCAGGATCTTGTCAATTGTCTGAGGGTCATGCGGCTTCTGTGGGGGAAACACACAAGTGAAGCAAGAGAGAGGGTTTAGCCTTCCTGCTCCTTGCCCCCTCCCTGGATGTGTTCAAGGCCAGGTTGGACGGGGCTCTGGGCAAACTGATCTAGTGGGAGGTGTCACTGCCCGTGGCAGGGGGTTGAAACTGGTTGACCTTTAAGGTCCCTTCCAACCCAGACCACTCCATGATTCTATTAAATGCAAAGACAGGGACAATTTCAGTCTTCCCTCCCTTCATCTCTCACACTGTCACTTGTGTAGCTCAGGGACAACCCCACGACTTTATTGTCTTGGTGGTCTCCTGGGCTGAAGTTAACCAGGTCTCTTCTCCTTGACACGTGCTGTCCATTTCTACTGGCTGCATTTCCTTCCTCCCTTTGACAGCACACCCCACCTCCCCGTGGCTCCTTCTCCAGCCTTTGCCCATTTGCTCCTGGCAAATGAGAAGCACAGAGTGATTGAGGCTGGAAAAGACCTCTAAGATCATCAAGTCCAGATCAGGACCTAACATCACCCCACCGGCCAGACCAGGGCACTCGGAGACACAGCCAGGCTGCCCTTCAACACCTCCAGGGATGGGGACTCCCCCACTGCCCTGGGCAGTCCAGTCCAGGCTCTGGTCCCCGTTTCCATGAGGAAGGGCTTCCTGACACCCAACCTAACCCTCCCCTGGCAGCTTCAGGCCCTGCCCTCTCCTCCTGGCACTGGGTGCCTGGGACAAGAGCCTGACCCCCACCTCTCTTGAGGGAGTTGGAGAGAAGAAGGTCCCCCCTGAGTCTCCTCTTCTCCAGGCTGAACCCTCCCAGCTCCCTGAGCCTCTCCCCATCAGCCTTTCCTTCCAATCAGCCCAAAGTCATGCAACTGTTGCTCCCCTTTGGTGAAATCCTTCCCATTCCTCTCTCACAGAAGTCACCCCCTCTCCAGAAGTAGATCTGCAGTCCCCACACTCCAGTCTTTGCCTCAAGCCCTCCCCGTCACCGCGGCACTCACAGCTATGCCATCTGCAAACTCGCTCTGGATGAACTCTTTCATCTTCCTTCGGCTGAGGTTGGAGCCGTCTCCATCTTCCTTTGCATGCTTGTGGAAGACGCCGATGATGGTGGAAACGCTGTCTAAGAAGCGAGACATCTTCCTGCAGATCCAAGCAAGCCTGCAAGGAAAGGAGCAGCCCTAAGGATGGGAGATGGGGTGGCCCCCAAGCGTTACACAAGGAGGTCAGGCTGCGGTGCTGGGTGCCAAGTGCCATGTCTCTGCCCCTGTGCCATGGCAGGATCTGTTTCGCCAGAGCGCTGGGAAGACATGCAAATGCTCGGGGGTTTTAGTGGGTTGGGGAGTGTCGTCCGGCCTGTCTACTGACGTGCTTGAGTGACGGTTGACAGGGGATGGCAGGATGCCCGCGTTTATGGGTTGCAGGGAGGGAACTGAGGATGGTGACTCAAGAGATGCCCCAAGAACCCCAAGTCCCCATGGGGCTGTTCCAAGACCTGCGCTGCTACCTCTGCCTGGCACTGAGCTACACTGGCTTCTGTGAGGGAGGTTAGACATCCTTTCGTGCAACGCTGGCATGGCCCGGGACATGATCTGGCTGGGACAGAGACAGGTGAGTTCTGACGGGGATCTAAACGAGGCTGATGCTCCTGTGACCACTAGTAATGCAAAACAGTCGATGAAGTTTTCCTCAGAGCACAAGAGACACAGATTTTGGCCAGTGGGGACCCATCAGGTCACCCGGGTCAGAGCTACTGAGGAAGCAGTGCTCCTCTTGGAGCTTTTGTGTCTGGAAACCTCGAAAGCCACCTCCTTCCTTCTTCCTCATGAGATGCCCACACCTGGTGTCGGGTCCCTCACTGCTGAGACCTCAGCCCGCAGCCGGGGAAGCGGTGCTACGTCCACTTGGCCGCCTGCGTGACGTGCGCACGCGCATGGACACGCACACACCTGGGCTTCGGTGGTTCTCTAGAAGCCCAAACATCTCTCCAACCTGTTCATTTTGGCCGGGAGCCGGTTCCAGACCAGCGGAAGGTGCCAAACCTGGCTCCCTCTCTCCTTCCCCTTGGAGAGAAGCTGCCTCTGAACACGGACGTGGAGCGAGGCGCCGATAACAACCCAACACTGGGCGGAAAGGCAAAGACCTTTCAGAAAACCAACCCAAACCTCCCAGGGCTGACACCCCCCTGCCCGGCAAAGGTCAGAGGGAACCACTTACCCAAATCACCAGCGGGATCAGGTGGGGTTCCTGTGAAGCCGTGCGGAGCGATCGGAGGATCCGAGTCCTTTTATAGGGTCTCTTGACGGAGCTACGGAAAGGAGACACCCTCTGTGGACGTTGGTCCTGATTCATCTTTGGCCAAACCCAGCTGCACCTTCACGTCCTCAAACGGGTTATTTGACTTATCATCCCCTCACCTATCATTTTAACCCAGAAATAGCAGTTGCCATGTGGCAATTCAGGCACCGGCTGGTTCCGCCTAATCCGGGCTGTAAAGTCCTTTCACAGCCGGATTTTGTGTCGGATTTGAAGAAGAAGAAGATGCATTAAAATAGCTGTAAACCATGAGATGGGTGCTGGTGGGTGTGTGTGTTTCCTGACAGACCTGCATTTGCATAGGTATGAGCTTTTATCTGAGCAGCTCACACACGTACTCATCAAGAGGGGACAGCAGGGTTGGTTGTGGCTCGCTCAGAGCAGACCTGGGCAGTGGAGATCTACGTGGCTGATGCTCCTGGCACCCCAGCACCGAGGATCTCTGTTGTTCTTTTGGCTTTTTATGCAGTTTTGTTAGCACTTTTGGGCTGGAGTCAGTGGGATTTGGGTCTGGCTTTTGCTCACAGAAGACGCTAGGTGCTATGGAAGTGGTGAAACGTGGGTGCACAGCAGTGGGATTCCCCAAATCCTTCACAGAGCATTAGGGGCTGGAAGGGGCCTCGAAAGACCACCCAGTCCAATCCCCCTGCCAGGGCAGGATCACCTGGGCCGAGTCACAGTATCACAGCATTACCAAGGTTGGAAGGAACATGTCTAGGTGGGTTTGAAGCCCCTCCAGAGAAGGAGACTCCACAACCTCCCGGGGCAGCCTGTTCACCTGACGCTGGCTCGGGTGGGCTGCAGAATGTGGAGCTCCTCGTGAGGAGCCTTTTGTGGGACCATGAAGGGTTTAGCTGGAAAAAGCCCAACCGCGGGCGGAATAATTTCAGCTGCTTAAGTTTGCAAAACGGCTTCTTCTTCGCGCAAGTGGAAAATGATCTCCCTTCCACAAGCAGCGACGTCTCATCGAGGGGGGAAGAGGAATCCCCACGAAACGTTTCCCGCATTAACTGTCTTCCGCCGATGACTTTCATTTCGACTTTGCTTGATCTTTAATTAAAATAAGAGCAGAAGCTGCTCTGCTGAGAGGTCGATTCGTGTTGAATCCTCCCCTGGTTGCCCCAGGCAGCTTTTGCTGTAATTACCTCCACAATCTTCTTCTCTCTCTCTTTTTTTTAATTAAATCTTTTAAGAGTAAATTAATTAGAGACCAACCGATCCCTTTGTTCACCCCAAACTCTCCCAGTAGGCAAAGCAAATAGAGAAGGTACCAGCCGAACCACCTGGGCCCCTGCTTTTGGGTTTGGAGGTAGGATGCTGCTCTGACAAGCGTGACGGAGACATTGCGGAGAGCCTTCGGAGCATGAACTCGTCACGCAGCCTTGGGTGAGTGGCTCGCCTGGCCTGTCTCTTAGGGTCAGATCGCGCTGGGTGTAGGAGCCTAATTAATTAGTGCTGGTAACACCTTGGGGATACTCATCCGAGTGCGTACGAAGGAGCCTCACCGACCGGGCTTCATTTTTGAGCTTTTTTTCAGGATTAAATTGCACTCGTGCAAATTACACCCCGCCTGCGGGATAATGACACCCTTGGGAAACTGTTAATTTAATGGTAGATTGGGGTTGTTATTATTGAAATTATTGCCTTGCGGTCGGGCGTCCTGTAACAGTCTGTAATCCCCCCCTCAGGGGCTGGGGCAGCGCAAGGTGGTCAGCGGCCACCGGGCAGGGTTCGGGCGTCGATGCAGGAGAAGGCACGAGGCGTTTCGGCTGGTGTGCGCGCTCGCCAGCTGCCCTGGGCTTGGCTGCCCTTCCCAGGGCCAAGCCGTGAGTTCCAAAGCAAATCTTGGCAGCACCTAAACCCCACCTTGTTCTCCAAGGGCTTTGTTTTCATCAAAGGTGGGACTTGGGCCCCACTAACTACTTGGGCAGGTTTGTTTAAAGCTGTTACCCAAGGGCTTGGGCTCCATCCTCCTGCTTCTTACCCCGCTCTAAGCCCGGTGGAGCAACCCAACTTCTTTCTCATTTAGTCTTAGAAAAACTGGGCTCCTCATGGGCTGTGGGGTGGGGGGGGAGTCTGTAGATGACCTTTTCTCTTCCAACACCTCCAAGGCTTTCAGGGCTCTTCGAGGTATTTTTGTCCCTGTGGTAATTTTTGTGTTCTTCTCCAAATGACTCCAACCCCCTCCCTCTTCAAATACAACGTTCCTGGCGTCAAAAATAGGGCTTTTCACAGCAGAGCGTGTAATTAAAATGTTCCTAAGAGGGCCTGGTGCCTTCCTGAGTGGGGAGGTCTCTTTTATTGAACTGGAAGGGTCCTTGATTGATGCTGATGGACAGGCAGACTGCATGGGAATGGTTGGGTCTGGGGGCTTTAGATCCAGAGCTACTGAGACGCAAAGAGCTCTTGGCTGTTCACAGAATCACAGAACATCAGGGACTGGGAGGGACCTCAAAAGATCATCCAGTCCAATCTCCCTGACACAGCAGGATTGCCTGGATCCAGTTGTGCAGGAACATGTCCAGGTGGGTTGTAAACATCTCCAGGGAAGGAGACTCCATAACCCACCCTGGGCAGCCCCTGCCAGGGCTCTGGCACCCTCACTGGGAACAAGGTCCTTCTCACACTGATGTGGAACCTCCTCTGCTCCAGCTCACACCCACTGCCCCTTGTCCTGTCACTGGGTGCCCCTGAGCAGAGCCTGGCTCCATCCTCCTGACAACCCACCCTCCACACATTGATCCACATCCATGGGGTCACCCCTCAGGCTCCTTTCTCCCAGCTCCCTCAGCCTCTCCTCAGCAGGGAGATGCTCCCCTCCCTCCATCACCCCTGTGGCTCTGCGCTGGGCTCTCTCCAGCAGCTCTGTGTCCTTCTGGAGCTGAGGGGCCAGAGCTGGGCACAATCCAAGACCTATTTGACCAGAAGAACGGAGGTTCCCTGAAAGCTGTGAGGAATGGCTCAGGTGGAGCAGGGTCTTGGCAGATAGATGACGGAACTCAAGTGTTGGCTCTCCATTGCATGTCCACATCTATCACGAGGTAGGTCAGAGCTTAACCACTGCTGCTGTGCTTTACCAGCAGTAGAGCAGAGGGGTGGCCTTTGTGTGCGGATGCGTTTGGTATCGACGCCGGCACTCCGAGCTCCGGCCGTTTTCGCCGCGTCTGCTCGGGGGGCAGGTCTGAGAGGCTGGTTTTTCTGATTCAGCCCCCTGCAAATTGTGAAATCCCGGGGTGCCCCGGAGGAGTGACGCTGTGTTTCCCAGTGAGGTCTCTGCGTGCTGCTTGTCACCAGCCACGGAGGTGCGGGCGCGTTTGTCACGTGCTGATGGTGGTGAGAGATTGCACGGTGCAGAACAGGCTGGGCATCACCCTCCCTGCGGGATGCTGAGTGCTGGACCTGCCCGGTGGTCCAGCACGTCCGAACCCCCTAATAAACCTCACTGACTTCACCAGGCTGCTCATGCCCTTGGAGTTACCCACATTCCTATGGATGTGAGTGGACAAGTGCCTGAGCACCCGGTACCCCGAACTGTCCCTGAGTTTGGGATTGGCTCCGTCAGGTTTGAATCTCTGCCCCCCTAAATCTTCCTGGGTCTGGATGTACTGAAACCTTCATGTTTCCTGTGTTTATAATCTATCTGCACTCCTTCCCTCGGAGGGTTCCTTGGCTAACGGGAGTTTTGATCCTCGCAGCGCGGTCCACGTCCCCCTTCCTTCAGAGATCATTAGTGACTGAGGTTACATAGGACAAATCCCTCCCGTTCCGCGTTAAGCAGCTGTTTTCTCACAGCAGACGTGAACGAAGCGCCCGGAGCACATGGGTGCTGTGAGGAGCCTGCTCAGGTTGACTGAGCTGTTGTGTAAATTCAGACTTCTGCACCCTCAGAAGCCATCTCTCGCCGGGGTGTCACATCCCTGCCCGCAGGGACCGATGCCTTCGCCTCGGCTGAATTGCAAAGGCGGCTCCTTTGGGCCATCCAGCCCCAAGACACAGCTGCCTCTTTGCAGCCACCCCTCCTGTGGCACCCTGGAGCGCTCTGGCCGTACGTCACACGAGGGATGGACCCCCAGCCCTCCACCCTGCATCGCACCATCCCAGCCTGGAAGGGGATCTCTGAAGACCATTGAGTCCAACCCCCCTGCTAGAGCAAGATCACCTAGAGAAGACCCCACAAAGAACATGTCCAGGTGGGTCTGGAATACCCCTGGAGAGGCTCAACCCAGCTGGCCGCTCCGAGCTCGGCTGAGGGTGCACGCTGGCAGCATCACTCCAGGACACGTGTTGGTTTTGCTTGTGCTTTTATTGCTTTGCTTATGCACAGGTGGGGGAAGAGGGGAGGTCTCCAGGCGTGCAAGACTCGGGACAAGCCAGGGGTGCCAGGCCCAGGGTGAGTGAGGGACTATTCAAGTCTGGTAGGAACACAAAAACCCAGAAGAGGGGCTGGACAAAGTGCCCCCTTTGTAGGGGGCAGCAGCCTCTTAGACAGGGGCTTGTCTCAGCCTTTACTGCTGTGGTGGCCACCGATACAGAGACTGCAGGAGCTGCTGCTCTGTGGTGGGTGGTGTTTGGTGATGAGCCTCTCGTTGGTGTTGTGCTGGGTAAGACAGAGCCTCTGCCCTGCTGTGCTCCAGAAGTGGGTGGAAGATCAGGTCATTATGCGTTCCCTGGGGATTGAGACCCTGATGGGAATCTTCATCCTTCTCCGGTGGCAGGTTCTGGGTCTTATTGGGGTTTGGGTCCTGCCAAGAGGCTTCGTAGACCTGGGTTTTGCTCTTTGGGTCCCTTCCTTGTGGCTCAGAAGGACAATTCAGGTCCTGCCCTTGTGAATCCATCTCTGGGCTCTGAGGATGGTTTGAACCTTGTCCTGGTGACTGAGTTTCTTGGGCTTGATAGGTTTTTGGGTCCTGTTCTGGTGTCTCGGTCTCTTCAGCCTTAAGGGTGTTTCTGTCCTGCTCTGGGGTTGGTGTCTCAGTCTCTTCAGCCTTAAGGGTATTTCTGTGCTGCTCTGGGGTTGCAGTGTCCAGGATCTCATCTCTCTCTTGGTCCCCTTCTGATGCTTCATTCCCATAACCCTGATGGATGTCCTGATCCTGCTCTGGTGTCTCATCCTCCTTGGTTTGATGGGTGTCCTGGTCCTGCTTTGATATCTCACCATTCTGGATTTGGTCATCATGTGTCTCAGTCTCCTGGGTTTGATGGTCGTCCAGTTCCAGTGTCCCAGCGTCCTGGACCTGCTGTGGGACCTGCTGGTTGTGGAGGACCCTCCCCAGTGCACTTGGCTCCAGCGGCTGCTCCCCTCCTGCTTTCTCTTGTGCTCTTGGCTCATCCTCCAGCTCCTGGCCCTGCTCAGGTGGTTTGTAACAAGCCTTGGCCACACGGAAAACCAGGCTGAGCAGCTCCCTGAAGTCAACCCTGCAGTTGCTGTCATCACCCAGGAAGCAGAGCACCTTGTTGATGGCTTTGGGGTCCTGAGGGTTCTGTAATGAGACAAACGGTGTCAGCAGAGCCCGGGAGCCTAAGAGCACCCAGGCAGCCTCAGGGCAGAAATCCAGACACCCCACGGCTCATGCTGCTCTTCTTCCCCACAGATCCTGGGCTGTGGAGGCAGCTGTGCCTGTCCCAGGGAGCCAGGTGTCCTGTGCAGACCCCACCTGGCAGTCCATGGCTTTACCCACCCACATCTCCCTGGCCGTGGGGCCAGGTCCTCACCTCCATTGCATCTGCAAACTCCTGCTCGATGAGTTGCCTCAGCTCCTCCCTGCTCAGGGGGCTGCGGCTGCCGTCGCTCCTGGCGCACAGGTAGAAAGCGGCGACGATGCCGCTGATGCTCTCCTGGAGCTGGGCCATCTCCCTGCGAGACTTAGGCAGCCTGTGAGGAAAACACAGAAAGAGAAGGGGCTGCGGGGGGACCTTTTACTTGTTCACTTTGGTGTTTACTTGGTTTTGGGGGGGAACCTACTCATAAACAGCACAGCTGGATGGGCAGAGAAGGGCACAGCTGGAGAAGGGCACAAGTAAAGCGAAACAATGCAAGGAGAGAGAACAAGGAGCATCTCCGAGGAAAATGGAGATCAAGTCCCAGAATCACAGAGTGACTGGGGCTGGAGAAGCCCTCTGAGCTCAGCCAGCCCAGCCCAGGGACCCCCAGCACCCCAGTGGCCAGATCAGGGCACTCAGGGCCACAGCCAGGCTGCCCTTCAACACCTCCAGGGACGGGAACCCCCCCACTGCCCTGGGCAGCCCAGTCCAGGCTCTGATCCCCCTTTCCATGAGGAAGGGCTTCCTGACACCCAACCTGACCCTCCCCTGGCAGCCTCAGTCCCTGCCCTCTGGAGCAAGAGCTGAGAGGCTGAGGGCGACAGGGTGAGAGGGGGTTAAAACCCCCCATTTCTTTCCTGGGAACAGGGGTCATCTCCAGTGAACCCTGTGATCCCTAATCTCTTCTGTTACTTCCTTGTTTCCCTTCGGATAACTCGGCAGTCGGCAGCTCCAGGGACCCCGCTGTGGCCAGAGGCTTCTGCTTTCCTGCTGGCAGCAAAGCCAGGCAGCGTGAGGTGCCTGCCCAGACTTACCTGGGCGCGGAGCAGGAGCGCTGGGCTTCGGGGAGCAGTCTGGAGCAGACCAGCTCTGGCCCGTCTTATATACAGCTGGGGACCACCACCTGCACCTTGGAGCGGAGACACCCCTTCGGCAGGGCCACCCTCACCGGTCACGTTGTCGTGCCCCGTCTTGGCTTGTCTCTTCCTCATTAACTGTGGCTCTTGTCTGTGGAACTGATGCGTGAGCTCTGCTAGTCGTGCCCCACCCCAGTTCAGAGGGATTTAGCAGAAAAAGGCTATTTTTACCTTTTTGGGGGGTGATGCCCGAGCAACGCCCGGGACTCTCGTGCCTGGGGAACGTGCTCTGTGAGCGGGAGGCACCAGGTGACTGACGTGCAGGGGAGGCGGCGGCGGGAGACCACGGGGTGAATAAAGAGAAAAGAAAACAAAGGAGCTAAAATGAGGATGAGGCGATGCTGGGAGTGATGCGGGTCCTTCCAGAAGCTCCTTCCTCCAGAGCCCATGGAGCAAAGAAACCTTTTCGAACAGTGCCACCACGTGGCACTTGGGTTGGGATTGAGGCGCTTGAGAAGGTGGTGGCCATGGTGGGTTTGGGTTGACTGTTGGACTAAGTCATAGAATCATAGAGTCATTAGGGATTGGAAGGGACCTCTTGTCCAATCCCCCTGCCACAGCAGGACCACCTAGACGCTTCAGTGGGGTGTCACCTGTCCTGGAGGAGTTGGGACGTGGCAGGTCCCAGGGCACTGTGGTCATGATGAGCTGTGATCACCTATCTAGCAGAAGGGGAAACTGAGGCATGAGGCAAGAGTGGGATTTAAACCCCTCATGCTGCATCCGGCTGTAAACTTCTGGTGGAGTCCACCATAATCACTCTCTACAACTGTCTGACAGGACACTGGAGAGATGTTGGTGCTGGTGTCACCTCACAAGGAATTAGTGATGGAGCCACAGGGAAGGGCTTCAAGCTTCAACAGGGAAGGGTTAGACTGGCCATCAGGAAGAAATTCTTCCTGGAGAGAGTGGTCAGGCCCTGGGATGGGCTGCCCAGGGTCGGGGTTGTATCCCCATCCCTCGATGAGTTTAAAAGCCGCTTAGATGTGGTGTTGGGGGGTCTGGTTTAGGGGTGACCTTGTAGAGTGGGGTCTGTGGTTGGGCTTGCTCATCCCAAGGGTCATTTGGAACCTGAATGATTCTGTGATAACGGGGCCCAGTTGTGTTAACTGGGAGCCCCACAGAGGCAGCTAAGTTGTTTCCTCAGCAAGTTGACCGAGTCTTGCTCCAGCTTTGTATGTTCTTCTACTACTTCTTCTTGTGTTTCTTCTTCCTCTACAGGAAGCCTGCAGAGGGACTTTCCCCAAGGGGATCTGGTGATAGGATAGGGGGAAATGGCTTGAAATTTACGGAGAGGAGGTTCAGACTAGATCTGAGGAAGAAGTTCTTCAGTGCCAGGGTGGAGAGGCTCTGGAATCAATTGCCCAGAGAGGCTGTGGCTGCCCCCTTCATGGAGGTGTCCAAGGCCAGGTTGGATGAGGCCTTGAGCAGTCAAGTCTGGTTGAGAGAAGTCGCTGCCCATGGCAGGGGGTTGCTGTAGGTCACCTCTGAGGTCACTTCTGACCTAAACCCTTCCATGATTTGATGTTTCTATGGTTCTTGGGCACAAACATTCCAAGCACACTGGTCCCTGAGTTTGCGTGAGGGCTAGTGGTGGTTGCCTGAGCTGTGGGATGAGTTTGGAGGAGCAGTGTGCCCCAGGGCTGGGTGAAGCTGGAGGTGACACCCAGCTCACGGCAGCACTGGGACTGCGGTGGGGTCATCTGGAGTAAGACTGGGGTCTCTAGTGCAGAGAAACAGAAGGGTGAGGAACATCTAAGTGTGCATGTGGCCACTCAAGGAAACTCCACAACCCCCTGGGCAGCCTGTTCTAGTTGTGGTTGTGCACGGTGTGTACTGAGCACTACTGGCAGTGACTGGTGCGGGGCTGGTGCTGGGAGCCGGGGGTGTTTGAGGTCTGGAGTGGGAGTAGGTCAGAGTGGGCAGGTTTCTCAACAGAAGACAGAGGGGGCAATGACTGTTTCTTCCTGCGCCGCTCTGACTGTTCGTGCTCAGCAGGGAAGAGCAGAAGCGCAGGGAAGCGCTGACGAAGCAGGGAAAGTGCTGCTCCTGGAGGCTTGGTGTGAGAAGGCTTTCGAATGCGGGGTTTGGAGACTGGGAGGTGTTTGGGGCTCGAGCAGATGGGCTTTGCTTTGGGAGGTCAGCAGATAAATCAAACACCTCGTGCAGCCATGGGACACAGAGGGTTTATCTGTGGGGGTTCCCTTCCTAACCCACCTCCTTTACCCTTCCTTCCTCTTGTTTCCTCTTTTCCTTTGCCTGCAGAGAGCTGAGGGTGCTTTAATGGCTTTCCAGTAAAGAGAAGCCTTCCAGTGCTTCTTGGGCACTGGAGTGGGCTGCCCAGGGTGATGGCTGAGTCACAGAATCACAGAACATCAGGGGTTGGAAGGGACCTTGAAAGACCATCCAGTCCAATCGCCCTGCCACAGCACCATCCCCTAGATCAAGTCATTAGGGGTTGGAAGGGACCTTGAAAGACCATCCAGTCCAATCCCCCTCCTAGAGCAGGGTCACCTAGAACAAGTAATTAGAGATTGGAAGAGACCTCAAAAGACCATCCAGTCCAATCCCCCTGACACAGCAGGATCCTCTAGATCCAGTCACACAGGAACATGTCCAAGTGTGTTTCAAACATCTCCAGAGAAAGACCCTCCCTGGATGAGTTTAAAAGTCGCTTAGATGAAGTTGAGGGATGCAGTTGAACCTTGTAGAGTAGGGTTGATGGTTGGACTCGACGTCCCAGGGGTCTTTTCCAGCCTGAACTGATTCTACGATTCTATGAGTGCTGCAGGTGTAGCTCCCTTCCCCGCCTTGTTCCACGGGGCCCATTGTGCGCGGGAGCTTTATCGCGGCATCGAAGTCGTTATCAGGAATTAAGCTAATAGGAATGAAGTGCTTGATCCTCCTCTGCCGCCGAGGCGCTTCGGCAGGTTCTGTCTGCTGCAGCTCCCTCGCCGCTCGCTCGTCGCGACGTTACGGGGCGCGATGCGTCGGCCCCCCTACAGCGCCAGCTCCGCTGGTTTTTTACATGTTAATGAGGATGTTTAACGTATTTCCACGGAGATAATTGGATTCAGAGGCTCCCTGCGGCAAGGCGCTGAAGGCAGCTCGCGATGCCTCCAGTATCAAAAAGGGCTCTGGCTGCATCTGAATAATCCCACAATTAGAGCTGAGGATTAATCTCTTGGCTGAAACGAGGCTTTTGAGGACACTTGTCTTGTTTTGAGATGGTTTTAATACAGATGTTAACTGCGCTTGCGGAGGAGCTAATTAAACTCTTCCTTCGCCTTTGCACCCCAGAACTCGCAGAGGGGCCGCTGGTGTCGTGGATTACATCTTACGAGGAGAGATGGAGAGAGCTGGGGCTGTTTAGTTTGAGGAGGAGGAGGTTGAGGGGAGACCTCATCGCTCTCTGCAACTGTCTGGAAGGACCCTGCAGAGATGCTGGTGCTGGGCTCTTCTCACAGGTCATTAGCAGCAGAAGCAGAGGGAAGGGCTTCAAGCTTCCACAGGGGAGGGTTAGTCTGGCCATCAGGAGGAAATTCTTCCTGGAGACAGTGGTCAGGGACTGGACTGGGCTGCCCAGGGTGGTGGTTGAGTCCTCATCCTTGGTTGTCGCTTTGATTTGGTGTTGGGGGATCTGGTTTAGGGGTGACCTTGTAGAGTAGGGTTGTCTGTGTAACTTGATCTAGGGGATCCTGCTCTGGCAGGGGTATTGGACTGGAAGATCTTTGAGGTCCCTTCCAATCCCTAATGTTCTGTGATTCTGTGATGGTTGGACTCGATGATCCCAAGGGTCTTTTCCAACCAGAATGATTCTATGATTCTCTTGTTCCTCTCACCCATTGATCCTCCTCGTGAAGGTGGGATTTTTCTGTGCTGCTTTTGCTCCCAACATCTTTGAGTCAGGACCTATCAGTGAGTAAGTGACTTTGTCAGAAAGAAGCTCACAAGGGCTCTGGTTATAGGGCTCTAGGCCTGCAAAAGGATAGGAAGTGACGGTGTGCGGTCAACCAGCAGGTGGAGAGCACGTATGACCTTCTAGAGATTAAGTAAATCTTTAGAGAGACTAAGAATAGCCCTAAGGTGGAAGGTGAGGTGAGATTATCCCACATTTACTCCTGTGAAAGATTATTTTGCTTCCCTCCAAGGGCTCTTGCTTTTCCCTGTGAGGAGGAGGATGGTGGTGAGGCAGCATGGTGCATGGCAGTCCTTCCACCCAGAGGCCTGGGAAATGCTGTTAACTGGCAGATAATCAAGATAAAAATAATCACGAGGCAGCTCTGGGCACCCCAACACGAGGAGGACAGAGGAGGCCACAAGGGTGACCAGAGGGTTGGAGCCCTCTGCTCTGGGCGCAGGCTGAGGGTGTTGGGGCAGTTCAGCTGGAGAAGAGAAGGCTGCAGGGGCACCTTCTAGCGACCTTCCAACCCCTGGAAGGGGCTGTCAGAAGGTTGGGGAAGACTGTTGCCAAGGGCAGGCAATGATAGGATGAGGGGCCCTGGTTTGGAGCTGGAAAAGGACAGGTTGAGGATGGACATCACAAGAAAGTTGTTGAATGTGAGGGTGAGGGATCCCTGGACCAGGGGCTGCCCAGAGACGGGGTGGAGGCCCCATCCCTGGAGCCATTCAAGGTCAGGCTGGTTGGGGCTCTGGGCAACCTGACCCGGGGAGTGCTGGCCCTGCTTGGGGCGGGGGGTTTGGACTGGCTGCCCTTCAGAGGTCCCTTCCCACTCTGATTCTGTGCCTTCTTACCCCCAGCCCAGATGACTCCCAGCCCTGCCTGGGCTGGGACGCGGAACGCCAGCAGAGGACGCCACGTGTGTGCACGCGCGGTCATGCATGTGCTTGCTTGCAGCCGCGGGCGCCCGGCCAGCCGTGCGCCTGCACGGACACACCTGTGCGTGCCTGGCGTGGGCAGCTGGACGCCATCCTGGCCAGCACCCAGACCGTGCTTAGGCTCCCCCCCTGAGCCAGCCGTGGGGTTCAGCTTTGGAATCACTTTCTGGGCTGCATCTGACACCATGAGCCAGCTCTTTGTGGCAGTGCTCAGAGGCCGGGTAGGTGTAGAAGCCTGGATGTCACCACTCCCCTTTGATGTTCCTCCCTATCTTGTCACCCTGAGCTTGGAGCCATCACTGCTGCCACCAGCGGGGACCCTGGCAGAGGTGGTTCACTCCTGCTGCCCGTGGAGTTCACTGCCTTCTCCAGAGCTGGAAATGGGAAGGGACGGGGCGGATGGCTCAGTTGTGGTCTCTGTGTGCTTGTTCTACTCGAAAGCTGAGGGTTTGCTGGAGACCTGAGTCACCTGTGGTGGCTGTGGTGGAAATGAGTCAAGGGCTGCACTTGTTTCAGTTGCTCTCCCGGGTGCTGGGGACAATTTTGGTGCCTCTGCCCGTTAGCTTCCTCCTCACTGCCCAGCAACACCAACGGGAGAGCTCCGGTGCCTTTTGCCAACCTGTTTTCAGAGGAAGCTGCAAGACTCACGTTTGGTGTCTCCTCTGTTTGGGGTGGGAATGTCCTGAGAAGCAGCTCCAGCCACCGCAGGGCGGCCACAAGAGCATCGGGTGGAGAGGAAGCGACAAAGAAGTTCTCATGGGCGGTGTCGGGAGAGTCGTCTGGAGCAGAGGGTGGGAAGGGGGCAGAGAAGACATCTTGGGAAACATGACCTGACAGGAACCCCACCAAAGGGTTGATCTGGCTGGGCACGGCGCCACTGGGGTGGAACAAGGAGGTGTTGTGTCGAGGAGCGGAGCGGGTGCGCTGGGGCAAGATGGAGCTCGCCTGGCAGGGGCGCGCGGTTGGCACCGGTGCGGCAGCACTCGTCGGGCTGAGCGGTGCAGGTCTGGGAGCTGCTTGCACAAGGCTGGTGGGACGGCAGCAGAGGGAAAAGCCAGGCAGGAAGCGGGGCGACGCGCTGTGTCCTCTGCTGTGCTGCCTGCAGGGGTGCAACCCCCGTCCGCCCTACTCGCTCCTCTCCCTCTTTTCTTTCCGGAGAGGTTCAGGCAGGAAAACCACCTACTTTCTCTTTTTCACAAAGGTCCATCTTTCACTGGGGTTCATCTTTCTTTGCCGTGTTTCTCCCAAGGTGTGAAGCTTCCACACTCCCACTTTTAATATCCCAACCTACTATTTGCAAGCAAACTCCCAGCGGCACCGTTCCAGCACATCATGGAATCATTAAGGTTGGAAGAAACCTACAAGCTCATCCAGTCCAACCGTCAACCCAACCCCACCACGGACACTAAACCCTGCCCTCCAGGGCCACATCTGCTCTAGGGACGGCGACTCCACCACCTCCCTGGACAGCTTGTTCCAGATGCTAAATCTCTACTAGCTTCATGAAAATCAGTAGAGACTTGGTCAATGCTGCAGTAGTGGAAAGGACTAATGGGCTCTTCGCTCACCGGGCTGTTGGACACAGGGCAGACGGTGGCAACCAGGCTCCACCAGTTCTGCCCGTGGCCTCCCTTGTCTGAGAGCAAGGTTTCTGTTTGTTTATGAGCTGCGTTTCTGTTTGTTTACCTTGGAGAGGAGAGCAGGGAGGAGGGTGAGCTGGGCTCTGGCAGGTTCCCAGCCGTTCTCAGACACTTCTTGCCTGGGTGGACCTTTGTGCTGAAGTTTAGGGCTCGAAATGGAGCCAGTCGCAACCCACGGGCAAAAGTCACCTGGTCCTGAAGGTCCAAGATGCCGAAGGACCAAGATGCTGAAGGACCAAGATGCCAAAAGGCTAAGATGTTGAAGGACCAAGGACCTTCCAAGGTGCTGGATAGGAGCCTGAAAACCAGAGGGGAAAAATTGGGGTGAAGAAATATGGAATTTGGAGCCAATGTGCAACTGCTGAACTAATAGTTTTTGTGAAAAGCTTCATTTAGTGCAGCTCCTGTGTGCTTTGAAGAGTCCCTTGGATGTGCTAAGTGGTGGTGGTCTACCTGCTTCCAGGAAAGGGTGGGATATACTAGTTCTAACTGGATGTCTCAGTTTCCTCCCCATGTCTGGAAGACCCTTTGGAGCTGGTGGGTCAGGCCAGGAGAATGGGGGCTCCAGACCGGCAGCAGTAAGTGCAGAAGCTGACCTGCTCCAAAGGATCATCTTCCTAAAATGACTCCTCTGGCTTCACGAAACAAGCCCTACCAGCCCTGGGGTACTGCTTGTGGTCCTTCACCTCAGCACCAGCTGAGATGTCCACGCACAAGCTCTCAGCCTTGACAGCCATGCCTGAGGCGTGAGGTCCTTGACTTTTGTTTGCGAGCAAAGTCTGGCCAAGGTGAGGCTGGGTGACGTTTTGTTCTTCCCTTCCTCTCTGTAGGAAAGGCAGGAACTGCTGGCTGATGTCTTCGGAATGCCACAGCCACCCCTGCTGCCTCTTTTCCAGCTGTACCAATTACACTCCACCCTGATGATGATGAGGTGTCACAGGACCAGAATAATGATGGATGAGTGAGGAGAGGAGACCATGGCGAGGGGAGCATGAGAACAATCAAAGGAATGAAGAGCTGGGGGAAGGCAATGGACAGGCTGCTCATGAGCCTTGAGATGCCAACACAGGATGTCCCCAGATAACACCGACCGGTGAAAGGACTTAGCTGGGGCTGGACCTCTTCCTGCTTTCCACTGCAGTCCCAGGGCTGGCATCAGGACTCTGCAGCCCAGTCACAAAGACTGGTGTTGGCCCAGATTCGGTTCCACGCAAAGATGAGAAGGACCTTCCTCTCAGTGAGGGTGACAGAGCCCTGGAAGGGGCTGCCCAGGGGGGTTGTGGAGTCTCCTTCTCTGGAGACATTTCAAACCCACCTGGACTGTTCCTGTGTGACTGGATCTAGGGGATCCTGCTGTGTCAGGGGGAGGGACTGGACGGTCTCTCGAGATCCCTTCCAACCCCTAATGTTCTGTGAGTCCGTGAAGGAAGAACCTCTGGAATGACAGTTGATTCACCTAGCAAAAGGAGTTTGGGTAGGTTTAGTTTTCCTATGAAAACTCACTGTATTTATGGCTGTGGGTGGGCTGTGGAGACCTTTAAAGAGCTAAAGAAACCTTCAGCTTCACAAACACTTCCAGCCTAATGACACTTGAGTAACAGAAACCCTCTTCCTCACTTGCTGGGTGGCTGCTGTGCTGGAGGAAACATCTCAGCCTCCAGTTTTGTTTTATTGAGGCTGGTTAAGAGCTCAGAAACACCCAGGGTGATGCCAACAAGCTCTTAGCATCAGTAGATGGGTGTTTGAATGTCAAATGCGCCGGGGTGGAGGACACTACGTTGACATAACCATAAACATTGGGGTTACAAGGGGAAACACCAGGCAGGGTGATGTAAGTGTCTCAAGGGAAGTTCTGAGATTATGTGGGAGAGGACAACAATTTCTGAAGGGATCCTAGCAGTAGGGTGGGAAAAGAGCATCACAGTGACAACCTGAGCTTGCCAAAGACTTCACAGAATTGCAGAACACTAGGGGTTGGAAGGGACCTCAAAGATCATCTACCCAATGCCCCCTGACACAGCAGGATCCTCTAGATCCAGTTGTGCAGGAACATGTCCAGGCAAGTTTTAAACATCTTCAGTGAAGGAGACTCCACAACCACCTTGAGCAGCTCCTTCCAGGGCTCTGGCACCCTCACTGGGAAGAAGGTCCTTCTTACATTGATGTGGAATCTCCTCTGCTCCAGCTCACACCCAGTGTCCCTTGTCCTGTCACTGGGTGCCCCTGAGCAGAGCCTGGCTCCATCCTCCTGACACCCACCCTTCACACATTGATCAACATCCATGGGGTCACCCCTCAGGCTCCTATTTCTCAGCTCCAGAGCCCCAGCTCCCTCAGCCTCTCCTCAGCAGGAAGATGCTCCCCTCCCTCCATCATCCCTGTGGCTCTGCACTGGGCTGTCTCCATCAGCTCTATGTCCTTCTGGAACTGAGGGGCCCAGAGCTGGGCACAAGGTTCCAGCTGTGGTCTCCCCAGGGCAGAGCAGAGGAGGAGAAGAATCTCTCTCGATGTGCTAAGTGCCCCCCTTCTGATCCACCCCAGGATCTAGCTGAGCTTCTCTAAGACTTTGCAGCCTCTGCCTGTCGCCGTCGGCTCCCTGCAGTGGTGGTTTTCACGTTCTTGCTGTCCCTGGTGTTTGGCCGACGACGGGCGTTCCTGAAGCGCTAACGCTGCTGCAGATCTAATCTGCCTCGTGAGAGTCTCCTTACAACACGGTGCGGATGATATATGTGGTTCCAGGCGGGGTAATCTGGAGCCGAGCCTGGAGAGCGATCGGTGTTGATTTATTTACTGGGGGGGAAGGAAATAAAACCCAAACATCCATCAAACTTTACAGGTTCATGGAGGTCTCTTCCCCCAGCGCAACGAGCCACGGTCGCTGCTGCGCTCCGAGGACAGCGCAAAGTCACAGCCACGCAGCGACTGGGTTTGACGGGTGTGCGCGGGCAGAAAAGTCCAAATGCTGCCACGAGTAAAGAGAGTCTTGGGTGCCGGCACCGGGTCTGGTGGGGGTGCTGGGTGAGAAACCCCAGATGCATCAATCATGCTGGAAGAGTCGGCGGATCCTTCTCACAAGGGTCTTGATGGAACTTCTACAAACCTTTTGTCCATCTGAGGGAGCTGGGTCTCTTGAGCTTGGAGAAGAGGAGACTGAGGGGTGACCTCACTGATGTCTATAAATATGTGAAGGGTGGGTGTCAGGAGGACGGAGCCAGGCTCTGCTCAGTGACAGGATGAGGGGCAGTGGGTGTGAGCGGGAACAGAGGAGGTTCCTCATAAATATGAGAAGGACCTTGTTCCCAGTGAGGGTAACAGAGCACTGGAAGGGGCTGCTCAGGAGGGTTGTGGAGTCTCCTTCACTGGAGACATTTCAAACCCGCTGGGACATGCTCCTGTCCATCATTGTCTAGGTGATCCTGCTGTGTCGGGGGCTTGGACTGGATGATCTTTCGAGGTTCCTGATGTTCCGTGATTCTGTGAAATCACTGCTCATGCTTGGAGATACCAGCCCAGCTCGGGGCAAAACTCTTACGTGATGAACACTTTTAATTACCCAGTTTCACCTGGTCTGAGCTGGGTGTTGTGCAACGAAGCTCCATTTCTCAGCGTGACTCTTCCCCTGGTGTTTCCTGCAGCTTCTTTCCACTCAGCGCCGGCTCTTTCCTCGCCCTAAGCGCCGTCCCTCCTTAGAAGACCTTTCCCGAGCTGCCCTGAAGTGACGCCTCCGAGCTGCTTTGCTCCATGTTCTCATCACTGTTTTGGTCCAGAAGACCATCAGAGAAGGGGATAGAAAACCCACAGGCAGCAGCCTAACTGGATTGAAGTCAGACTGTGAGAGCAGCTGTTTGCGTGTGGGAGGCAACAAGACCGAGGGTGACGAAACGGGTCCCCGTGAGTGCAGTTAATACCGGCGCTGCGCTTCTGCCTTTATTAGCGCCGCGAACACGAGGCAATAAAAGTAAGAGCCATAATTAGCAGGTGATTGGAAAGTGTTAGTTTTTTATTAAGTGTGAGGACATTTTTCTCTCTTGCTGCTACACGTGAGGAACCGAGAGGTGGTTGACCTCACGCCCACCGATCCCGCTCTTACTTCTTGCCCCGCAGCCAGTTTTGGCACCTGGAAAGGCACCGCTCCACGATGGCGGCCGTGCGGGTGTTCAGGCGGAAGGGTGTTCGTGGCGAGGGGCAGGCGCCGGCGTCCGTGGCCGAGTCGTGGGTAGAGCAGCTGCCTGTGGGTCCCGCGGTGGCCTGGGCTGTGCACAGCTCTGCGGCGTGTTGGGGTGTGCTTGTCCCCGGGGGTTCCGCAGTGTTCTGGGACGTGCAGGGCTCTGGACACATCGTTGTGCTTTGGGATGTGCAGAGATCCACGCACGTAGCCGAGTGCTGGTCGGGGCAGGGATCACCAGTCACCACATCCTGAGTGCAGCAGGGCTCCTCCGTGCAGGTCTCGAGCACCTCAAGGGTGCAGGGCTCTGCAGCTGAGACTGGGTGCTGCAAGGGGATGTTTTCCATGCAGGTCCCAGCTGTCTCGGGGCAGCAAGCCTCCACCTGTGAGACCGCTTGCTGCAGAGGGAAGGTCTCCACACAGGTTCCGATGGCGTCAGGAAGGCAGAGCTCCACCGTCGGGATTATGTGTTGGAAAGGGAAGGTCCCAGATGTCTCAACGATGCAGGGATCTGTTGCTGAGACTGGGTGCTGCACGGAGCAGGTTTCCACACCTGTCCCAGCTGCCTCAGAGGTGCAGAGCTCCGCTGGAGAGGCTGTGGGCTGGAATGGGAAGCTGGTTCCTCCCTTGCTTTGTGGGGGGTCACAGGGCATCGCTGCTGGGCACACGCAGGCGCCCGCACACGGAGGCGCACAGGCGTCCCTGGGAACGGGGACAACCCGCGGACAAGCGTCCAGGCAAGTGGCTGCTACTTGGTGCTGGCAGGGCTCCACCTGCAAAGTCTGCTCCGGGCACAGACACGCATCCTGCACGGGGCAGGCATCCAGATCCACCACGGCACAACGTGAGGGGCAAGTGTCCCCCTTGCAGGTGGGAGGGGGCAGGCAGGGCAGCTTGCACTGGGAAGACATCTCCCTGCAACCCTAGAGGGCAACCCTGAAAGAAAAGGAGCGGTTTGGTGTCAACCACCCAAAGCATTGGATGTTGGTTTTCTTGGCCGGTCAAGTCTTCAGCGAGACAGTCGCTGCTTGCGACTCCCTTTGGTCAGGAAACAACAGACACAAACAGAGACGTCAGGGAGAAGAGTTCAGAGAATCACGGAGCATCAGGGATTGGAAGGGACCTGGCTTGCTGGTTTTTTAAAAGAATTTGTTTCCAACTGAAAAAGTTTGTTTCCAATTAAAAAAATGCTTCCATTAAAAAAAATCTTTTTCCAATTTGAAAAAATTGTTTCCAATTAAAAAAATTATTCGCGCTTTAAAAAAATCTGTTTCCGATTAAAAAATATTTTCAATCTTATGCATTTTGTTTCCAGTTTAAAAAAATGTTGTTTCCAATTAAAAAAATGTCATTTCCAATGTTAAAAATTTTGTTTTCAATGTTAAAGGTTTTGTTTCCAGTTTAAAAATATTTGTTTCATTATTAAAAATGTTGTTTACAATTTAAAAAAATTGTTTCCAATTAAAAAAATTGTTTGCGCTTTAAAAAAATCTGTTTCCAATTAAAAAACACTTTCAATTTTATGCATTTTGTTTCCAATTTAAAAAATGTTGTTTCAAATGTTAAAAATTTTGTTTCAAATGTTAAAAGTTTTGTTTCAAATTTTAAACATTTTGTTTCCAATTTAAAAGATTTTGTTTCCAATGTTACGGGTTTTGGTTCCAATTTCGACAGCTGCTCCTTGTGAAAAGAAATGCGTTCGTTCTGTTTTTCTGCACAAGCGCCCGAACTCGGATTTACTCATTGAAGTGATTTTTGGCCAAACAATTTCATCCGAGCAGGATTGTTTTGGTGTCTCTGGGTGCAGTCGATTTGATGAACAGTTTCACCAGATTTAAACTTTGATCCCTTCTCCTTTCCAGATGTTTTCGCCTTCTCCTCAAACTCCCTCACAGGACAACACCCACTGCACACCAACTGCAAGAGGCGCAGCCGCTGCTGTCCTGCCTACACGGCTAAAAGCAACGACTGGTTGGATGGGCGGAAGAAGGGGTTCAGGTCTACCACGAGCCTAAGGGACTTACCTGGGACCGTGGCTGCTGTCGCGCGGCGCTGCAGTCACTTCGCCGCTTAGATGGAGTCTACACGCGCAGCAGTAGGCGCTCCGCGAGCGAGGTGGTGCCTTATCCTTCTGGATCCAGCACTGAGACAACAGGAGGTGTTTTGCAGAGCATCCGCAGGAACGGCAGCGAAGTGAGCGCGGAGGAAGGAGGCAATTAGTCTTTCAAACCCTTATCACCAGGGAGGTGGGGAGAACTGATAACTCCCCGCGTGTGGCTGGTGGCAGAATTGTGTCTCAACCCCAGCAGAAAATGGAGAGTGATGGGCTGAGATCTGCAGAGCCCCAAAGGTACTTACCCAGCTCAGCATCCGCAAATAAAGGCGACGAGCAGACACGACGGCTTTAACGTGGCATCTGCCTTGTATATTCAAGAGCTTGGCCTCCGGAGATGGGGTGCCCCAGGCACACAGACGAGCTACCCTTTGCGAACCCGGACCCGCTCCGCCTCTGCCCTGTGAGGAATTATTTGACTAATTATTTTGGATGGAAACCGGCTATTTCTGCGGTCGTAACCTCAAGTGAGCAGAGCTGGCTTGGAGTTCACGTGTCCTCTCAGCGGGGCTGACGCCGGGGAAGAATTTGGGAAATGAATGGACTCTCAGCTCGCTCACAAATAGTTGCCCAGTCACGGGTCAGCTTTTCCGTGACGGTAAAACGTCCTCCAGCCCAACACATCATGCGGCCCATTAGAGACAGGATGGGATGTGGGATCCGGGCGACCCTTGTATTTTTAGCCACATCTGACCTCTTTCTGTCACTGCTGCCATCCCGTTCAGCCGTGGCGTCGCTGGCGGCAGCGTCCCGATGTGCTTCTGGAAACTCTTAGACCATCGCTGGTCTCGTGATGCTTTGCGTTGTCTCCTGAAGCTCTGACTCAAAACACTTCGACACGGCCACGATGTCGCCTTTATCCTCACGCAAGGACATCCCCAAAGAGCAGACAAGCGACAGAAGCGACCACCACCCCTTCCCCTTCAGCCTGCTGGTTCACCGAGGTCGGCTGAATTACGCTGAGGGCTAATTCACATCGCTGCGGTCGGCGGTGAGCCGGCAGCCCGAGTGGTCACACATCTCACATCTACTTATTTCAGCTTAAGCAGTCAGAAGTTACCGTGTTGGACACGGTGATGCTCAGCAGCGTGGACGTTCCCGTGCAAAGGGAGAGGACAGGAGCGCGCCTTCGTCTCCGGCTACAAGTAATTCTGGTTCGATGCTTGTGTCACCAAGTGACTTAGGGTTGGTTTGGAGTGAGCAGAGGAGGGAGGTTCAGTCTTTGATCTCTCACAGGCACCTGTTGTCTGTTCCTTCTCTCTTTTGATGAGGGGTTTTCAGACAGAAGCATCTCCACTCGACCGCAGTTGTGGCAGGCAGAAAGCGGCAACCCCGTGCCGTGGCAGCCACGCACAGGACACCCTCTTCCGCGAGCAGTGTAGCTCAGCCTTGGTTTAGCCTCCTCTGTGACAGAAACATGCACAACAAACCAAAAAGGGCCACTGCCATGGTTCCTGTGGCCAGAGCACCAAGCACAGATGGGTCGTCACCCTGCAGCACCATTGCATAGAGGTGGACGACCATAGGAGAAGTCTTGGAAGGAGTCTAAGTCATAGGGAAGATCCTACCCCGGTGTGAAATCTCCCCAGTCTGTCTAACCACCAGAATCAGGGCAGATTTTGGTTGTGATGGCTTCAGGAGGAGAGATGTGAAGTTGCACAGAAAACTCAGGGGCTCCCATGTATTGGGCTGCACCAGCAGTTATGGGGTGGTGAGTTCTCCCCTCCATGAGACCACATCTGGACTGCGGGTCAAATTCGAGCCAACAGCACAAGACAGTCTCCAATAAACTGGAGTGAGTCCAGCGGACACCACCAAGATGGTCCAGGTGCCGTGAGGAGATGATGGATGGAGAGAAGATCAAGGAGCCGCTCACCCTGGAAAGGAAAAGACCTCTGAGATCATCAAGTCCAACTGTCAACCCTACTCTACAAGTTCAGCCATAAACCAGATCTCCAAACTACATCTAAGTGACTTTTAAACTCATCCAGGGAGGGTCCTTCTCTGGAGACATTTAAAACACACCTGGATATAGAATCATGGAATCACAGAATCATAGAACCACAGAACACTGGGGATTGGAAGGGACCTTGAAAGATCATCCAGGCCAATCCCCCTGCCACAAGCAGGATCATCTTGACCAAGTCGCACAGGAACACGTCCAGGTGGGACTTAAACATCTCCAGAGAAGGAGACATGTTCCTGTGTGACTGGATCTAGGGGATCCTGCTGTGGCAGGGGGATTGGACTGGATGATCTTTCGAGGTCCCTTCCAATCCTTAATGTTCTGTGATTCTGTGAGAAGGGAGATCCTGCAGCCCCTGTCAGCCATCTGGAAGGTCTTAATGGGAAAGCTCTTCCCAGAGGTGCCCAGAGACAGGACGAGAGGCAACAGCTGCTCCAAGGGAACCTCTGACCAGATCAGTGACAAAATCCTTAGCAGGAGGAGAGTTGTGCACTAGCAGGGGTGAGGAAGTCTGCAGAGCAGAAAGAATGACAGAGGCACAGGACATCAGGGATTGGAAGGGACCTCCAAGGGCCATCTAGTTCAGTCCCCCTGCCAGAAGCTGGTTATGGAGTCCTACTCCATGCGTAATCCTGCCGTGTGGCTGTCCAAGGGCAAGTGGCAAGCAAATGCCGAGTCTGGACCGACCGGCGTTTAATCCCGAGGCGGGTTGTTTCCGGGATGTCTCACCACTTCTTTCCTCCGCGTAGGAAACGTGTGGATCAAGAATTCAAGCTTGCAGGCAGCAGTCATAGTGTCGCATGTCCCACCTCAGCGCCCGGGCCTCGTTAAAAATTATAATGCAAAGGGCTAATTGAAGGACTGGAGGTGGAGCAGGGCTGGATTATTAGAAATTGTATTTCCATACCCCTGAGGTGTCTCACTTCCGGGCACACGGACACTGAAACCATATAAAAGGGGTCATATTGGAGTGTTCGTCAAACCACGGGGGTTTCATTTTGCTAGTTGCTGGTGGTGAACTGGGTAAGTCCCTCTTGGCTTACTGGGAGATAAAGTGGTGGCTGGGGTTGTTTAGTGTTTAAATGTTATCGGCTGCTGCCCAGCGAGGCTGGCGCATGGTGCTTCTCGAGCAGCTTTGATGAGGGTAGATCTTCTACCACCCTCTGTTTGCCGTGTGTTCCGCAGTCGCTGGGCTTTCTCCATCGGGAGAAGCATCTCGGGGTAGTTGAGGGTGGCCTAACCCCTCTCGTTTCCCCGATGACTTTGCCGCCCTGTTTTAACCAGGAAATTATTGGGTTTGAGACAGATCAAAAGGCAAGTCTAGGACTTCAAAGGCAAAAAGTGGGAGGGAAGATAAGAAGTGGAGACTCGCAGGCTGCAAGGGTAAGCAATGCCTGGAAGGAAGTGTAGATGAGAAGACTGAGGAGAACTTCTGTGGGAGAGCTGGGAAAGCAGCTGAACTGGGAGGGTCAGATCCTTCCCTCGTGGGAGTTTTCCAGCACGAAACCTCCGCTCGTGTCCTCCGGCCGAAGTCTTGGGCGCTAGTAGTCTCCTTTTTGGGTGGACGTGGGGAAGCAAAGGGTTCATCCCAAACTAAGGGGAGCTGTTGTGACTTCAGACCCTGGGATTCAGTCTAGGGGGGGTCCAAACAGCGTTTTCTCTCCTGTTGTGAGGAGCAGTTTGAGGTCTGCGCACAGCCAGCTGCTACAAGCCTGCCTGACGCCTCCACACGTAGGGCTCTGCTACAGGTTTTGGGTTGTTTGTGCAGTAGAGGAATGGCTGCTGTGTAAAGCAGCCCTGAGAAAGCTGAGTGCCTCAGTCTGCCACAAAATGTGTTCCCTTCCTGCTTGCAGACATCGTCCCTCCCTCAAAGATGCGTTGCCAAGACGATTGCCCACTGAGACAGCTCTGCCTGCAACCCCCTGCTGTCTTGGTGAGGAGCTTCCCCGTGAACCAGCGCGTGGATCCCTGCAGAGCTCTCTCTACCTTCCAGTGTTTGCCTCCGTGTGGGGCTCCCTGTCGCTACGGTGGGATTCCCCAGGGCTCCACCACCTATGTGAACCTGGGGAGTCTCGGTGTGACGCAGCGTGGGAGGTGCGGGGATCCCTGCTGCCTCGTGGCGGCCACGCGCGTGCCTCTCTGCTGCCAGGAACTCGCCCAGTGCATCACCAGACAGACGGAGCCCTGCTGCAGAGTGACCCAGTGCACCTCCCAGTGTGAAAGGTCCTGCGGCCAGGAGGTGACCCAGTGCACCACCCAGTGTGTAGATCCCTGCGGCCAGGAGGTGACCCAGTGCACCAACAAATGTGTGGACCCCTGCTGCAAAGAAGTGACCCAGTGCACCACCCAGTGTGTGGACCAGTGCTGCAAGGAAGTGACCCAGTGCACCACCCAGTGTGTGGACCAGTGCTGCAAGGAAGTGACCCAGTGCACCACCCAGTGTGTAGACCCCTGCTGCAAAGAAGTGACCCAGTGCACCACCCAGTGTGTAGACCCCTGCTGCAAAGAAGTGACCCAGTGCACCACCAGATGTGTGGACCCCTGCTGCCAGGAGGTGACCCAATGCCCCACCAAGTGTGCAGCACAATGCTGCAAAGAAGTGACCCAGTGCACCACCCAGTGCGTGGACCCCTGCTGCAAAGAATTGACCCAGTACACCACCAAGTGTGTGGATCCCTGCTGCCAGGAAGTGACCCAGTGCACCACCAAGTGTGTGGACCCCTGCTGCAAAGAAGTGACCCAATGCACCACCCAGTGTGTGGATCCCTGCTACCAGGAAGTGACCAAATGCACCACCAAGTGCATAGACCCTTGCTGTCGAGCTGTCACCAAATGTACCACCAGATGTGTGGATCCCTGCTGTCAGGAAGTGACCAAGTGCACCACCAGATGCATAGATCCTTGCTGTAGACAGGTGACCAAGTGCACCACCAGATGTGTGGATCCCTGCTGTGAGAGAGCGACCAAGTGCACCACCAGGTGCATAGATCCTTGCTGCGGACGGGCCACCAAATGTGTGGATCCCTGCTGTGAGGGAGTGACCAAGTGCACCACTAGGTGTGTAGACCCATGCTGTGGAAAAGTGATCAAGTGTATGGATCCCTGCTGTAAAAAAGTGATCAAGTGCGTGGATCCCTGCTCCAAAAAAGGGACCAAGTGCACCAAGTGCTCCACCAAGTGTGTGGATCCGTGCTGTGGACGTGTGAGCAAGCGCTCTACTAAGTATGTGCTTCCCTGTTGTGGGAAAGTGACCAAGTGCACCACCAGGTGTGTGGATCCCTGCTGTTGTGAGGTCTCCAAGTGCACCACCAGGTGTGTGGATCCCTGCTGTTGTGAGGTCTCCAAGTGCACCACCAGGTGTGTGGATCCCTGCTGTTGTGAGGTCTCCAAGTGCACCACCAGGTGTGTAGATCCCTGCTGCCGGGGGGTGACCCAGTGCAGCACCCAGTGTGCAGACACCTGCTGCCAGGGGGTGACCCAGTGCAGCACCCAGTGTGTGGATCCCTGCTGCCAGGGGGTGACCCAGTGCAGCACCCAGTGTGCAGACACCTGCTGCCAAGGGGTGACCCAGTGCAGCACCCAGTGTGCAGACACCTGCTGCCAAGGGGTGACCCAGTGCAGCACCCAGTGTGCAGACACCTGCTGCCAAGGGGTGACCCAGTGCAGCACCCAGTGTGCAGACACCTGCTGCCGGGGGGTGACCCAGTGCAGCACCCAGTGTGCAGACACCTGCTGCCAAGGGGTGACCCAGTGCAGCACCCAGTGTGCGGACCCCTGCTGTGGAGGTGTCCAGGCTGTCACAAAGTGTGTGGATTCCTGTCCCACCACCTGTGTTACCCAGGCTGTCCCTCAGTGCGTGGGTGTCTGCACCCCGGCCTGCTGCCAGCGCTACGCCATCGCGTGTGGAGACATCCGCTTCCGTAAGTGCAAGGCTCCTTGAGGAGCTCCCATGGTGGGACCCTACGTTGCTGTCCCTTTGCTCTGTGGAGTCTTCAACGGCCAAGGAATGAGATCCCTGAACTTGCCAATGTCTTCCTCACAGTTCTGCTCTCCTAGTGCCCTTCCTGTCCCAGGAAGAGTCCCCCCGAAACGATTGTCCTCACGTGCTGCATCGTTTCCGCTAGATTTACCTCAAGAACGGTGCCTTTCCTTGTAACGTGTAACGTGTTGAGTTTGTGCCCCCAGGAACCTTGCCTGGGAGAGAGATCCCATAATTCTTCTTTGCACTGGATGGAGGAATCTCCTCGTTTGTCCTTTCTTGCCATCTTGTCCTTTTCTAGTATGAAGCAATAAAAAAATTAAATATATGTCTTGGCATCAGCTGTCTGCAGATGTTTCCCTCACGTCTGCATCCCCAGACTCCAATTTCCTTCCTAAAAGCCTTCATCTCTGTCAGGTGGTGGGTCCTCCTAGATGGCAAGGTGTGGTTTGACGCAGTAGCTGGAGGCCTGGGACTCATCTGGGATAGCCCAGATCATTGCTGGGAGTGGGGATGCTCTACTCCATGAGGAAGCATCACTGATTTAGGGATGGACGTGTAGAGTAGGGTTGATGGTTGGACTCGATGAATCCCAGGGGTCTTTTCCAACCTGAGTGATTCTGTGATGAGTCTCCAATGAAAAGACTTTGAAAACTCAACCATGTGAGTTGTTTCTTCAGCTCCTCTGAAGCTGGAGGAGCTCAGGGCCAGACAGGTCCATGTATGCAGGCAGAAATAAAGCGTTCCATTAGGAGCAGAGGGTGAATAAGCCACTAGCAAAGGGAAGAGGAGCAGGTCTGGTGCCTCGTGACTTTGCTACCCGTGTGCAAGAGGTCCAATCTCCGTCTCTGGCAATCAAGCCCTATTTCCTTGTCTCAGGTGGCAATTGGGCAAGTCTCATCAATTAGGGAGACCGCCTTGGGCTCAGTCACCACTGGATCCTGCAGAAATAAGGGTCACAGAATTGCAGAATCATTCAGGTTGGAAAAGACCCTTGGGGTCAACAAGTTCAACTGTCAACCCTTCTCTACCAGTTCCTTGGGTCTTGGGACAGGCTTCCCAGGGATGGGGTTGAATCGCCATCCCTGCTCGTGTGTCACTATCGGGCAGATCTGGATCTCAGGGACAGGGTTTAGTGGAGGCTTGAGACCGCTGGGTTCAGGGTTGGACCTGAAGAGCTTGAAGGCCTTATCCAACCTAAAGGATTCTATGACTCTGAAGTGTCTTGACCAACTGTGGCAGCCCTCCATGACCATCAGCGAACAGGATCCCGACGGTTCCTCCTTGGCACCAAATCAGTTTGCAAACTGATTGCCCAGGCGTAGGCAACGCCCCGAGGAGCTCGAAGTCGCCCCATCGCACAGGTCCAGGGTAGTGCTCAGCAGGCTGCCAGAGAAGAGGTGGTGCAGAGTGAGGCTGAGCCGAGCTGAGGGGAGGAGCGATGCTGAGGCAGACTGCGGGGGAAGCCAGCCCAGCTGCTGAAGCAGCAGACGTGGGCGCAGCTCTGTCTGGGAGCACCCACTGGCTCGTTCTTTACAGATGCCCCAAGGCAGGTGGCTGGTGACTAACCTGCAATTATCGCTGTCTCCCTTTTTTTTTCCTAGTAGAGGAGTCCAACCAGTAGTGGGACGTGATAAATCAGACCCCACGGACGCGGCACTGGGGCCGAGAAGATCCAGCCCTGCGCAAACTGTCCCATCCTCACAGCTCTTTCTGTCCTCCTGTCTCAGCAGGTTGTGGCAGACCCTGGCTCTCACCACTCGTGACCACAGTGGGTGCCTATCAAGTTGCTCCAGGTGTGAGCTAAGCTCAACAGCTGCACAGAAATACCAGACCAGCTGAGTCTTCCTGATCACCTCTAGTGGAGGGCTGATCTAACTCCCAAAACTCCTTAAAACACCCCGCTGAGGTCTGAGCTGACTCCAAAGACTTCTTAGAAAAAATTACTGAGGTCTGATTGGACTCCTAGACTCACAGAAAAGTCTCACTGGGGTCTGATTTAACTTCCAAACTTCTTAAAAAAAATCTCACTGAGGTCTGATTTGACTTTGGAACTCCTTAAATCACCTCACCGAGGTCTGACGCGACCCGCAAACTCCTTCAAAAACCTAATGGAGGTCTGAGTTGACCCCCAGACTCCTTAAAAACACTCACTGAGGTCTGATTTTACTTGAGAAACTCCTGGAAAAATCCGCTGAGGTCTGATTTGGCTCCCAAACTCCTAGGAAAAAAAAATCTCACTGAGGTGTGATTGGACCCCAAAACACATTAGAAAAGCTCAGCAAAGGGTTGGGGTTTTACTGGGGAGCTCCTGTTCCCAAATCAAACAGAACAACCTGCTGGGAAATGCAGACCTGTAGGTGGAAAAGATGTGGCTCAGGTAAGATTCCCCCTTTTCCCTGTTGAGCTGTAGGATCCTAGAGCACGTCCAGTCCTCTACGGGACCCTAGGGCTTCAGAATGGGGCTCCATCCCCTCTAGGGATTGGGATAGTCAGGGGCTGAGCCCGTTAGCAGAGAGCAGAGATGTTCTCTCCCAGGTGAACATCACAAGGCTGTGCTGTAGGAGAAGAACCCCAGGACCTCCCCCCTAGACACCCGGGTGTTTGTCCTGCACCGGCGGAACTGTTAGAGCACTCGGGGAGAAAGGTGCTGCTCGGCACGAGCAGACGCCGTCACCCCACAGCCCTCGCTCTGCCACCCCACAACCCTGCTCTGAGCCCCACAACCTCCTCCGCAGAGACTCCAGCACGGGTTTGTTCAGCAAGGTGCAAAGCCCCCAGGAAACTTGGGTTCCCAGTCTAAAACACCGGGAAAACTGGGGCAAACCTCCACAACAGATAAACCGGGCGAGGGGGGCTTTTCTGTGCCGCAAGCACATCCAGTGCCTCTGTGTTCGGGTTCAGTTGCGCTCAGAGGCTCGTTCATCCCTCTCCGCCGAGCGCTCGCCTTCCCGAGTAAACAGGAAAAGAGGCGGATAGTGCTGTCTTTGGGTTCCTCTTGGCCCCAGAAGCAACGATCCAATTGCTTGATCAAATAGTCCCAAGGGCATGGACTAGACCAGCCACTTGTTTTCATGTGAGGCTAATTGCATCCTACTCTCAGCCTCTTGGCATCTCAGCTATGCAGCCCTTTCCAAAGCCCCAGCCAGGGATCAGCAACCTGGAGACCAGCCCCACCTGGAAGCTGCCCTTGGTGCTGGATCACAGAACCTCAGAACATCAGGGGTTGGAAGGGACCGCAAGAGATCATCCAGTCCAACCCCCTGACACAGCAGGATCCCCTAGATCCGGTCACACAGGAACAGTTCAGGGGGAAGTTTGGGGTCTCTCCAGAGAAGGAGACTCCACAACCCCCCTTGGGCAGCCCCTTCCATTGCTCTGTCACCCTCATTGGGAAGAAGGTCCTTCTCACACTGATGTGGAACCTTCTCTGCTCCAGCTCCCACCTGGTGCCCCTTGTCCTGTCACTGGGTGCCTCTGTGCAGAGCCTGGCTCCATCCTCCTGACACCCACCCTTCACATATTGATCAACATCCATGAGGTCACCCCTCACATCTTCCCCTGGTACTTGTGGTCGTGGATGATGAGAGGGGAAAGTCGGCTGCGATGAAGCCCCAGATGTCAAGATTTAATTGCAGTCAAATGCAGGAGATTGGGCTGGGAGGGCCCAGAGTGCTGAGAACATGGGGACAGTCCTTGGTTTCTGTGAAGTTTTGAGTAGTCCACGGGAAGCAAATTGAAATCCCTGATACCTGCCAGTGCTGGATGTCGCAGAGGAAGAAGGTTTCTTTAGGAGGCTTTTAGGTGAATCAAGGGATGCAAAGGAATCCACGGGTGTTTTGGATATTGTATATGTTTAATATATTTTATGTATTTAACATGTTTTATACATTTTTAAAGCAAAGTGCTGAGCACTTTACACACTCGTTGGTTTGGTTTTGTTTTGCTAGCCAAACTCTGGCTGAAAAGCCATAAATAATTCACATCCCAGCAGTTGCCCTGGGGGAGAAAGAGTGGGTTTGAGTTGTGTTCATCAGAAACGGTGACATCTGCACACCCTGAGGTTTTGTATTCCTGTGAACAATCCTCTCCCTGTCTCACGGCTGCAGGGAGATGTCCTAGAGCTGTTGGAAGATGGCTCAAGTCTTGTTGTCCCTCCACCTTTGGGAGATCTGGGTGGAGAGATATGAAAGTTCTCTTGGGCTATTGGGAGCCAGCGGTGTCGACCAGGTTCTCTCTACCGAGTGTTTCATAGATATTCTGAAAATAAAGGCTCAGGGTGCTCCTCTTCTGCAGCAGTGGATGATGGAGCTAGGCTGTTCTCAGTGTCATCTAGTGATAGGACAAGGGGCAGTGGGTGTCAGCTGGAACAGAGGAGGTTCCACATCAATATGAGAAGGACCTTCTTCCCAGTGAGGGTGACAGAGCCCTGGCAGGGGCTGCACAGGGGTGTTGTGGAGTCTCCATCTCTGGAGATGTTTCAAACCCATCTGGATGTGCTTCTGTGCGACAGGGTCTAGGGGACCCTGCTGTGTCAGGGGGATGAGACTGGATGATCTTCTGAGGTCCCTTCCAATCCCTAATGTCCTGTGATTCTGTGAACCTCTGGGTTGGGGATTCTGTCTCCTCTTGTGCTCCACGAACCATTTCTGCTTCAGGTTTGTGCCCTGTCCTGCTCTTTTCACATGGAATCACAGAGCTTTAGGGATTGGAAGGGACCTCGAAAGATCATCCAGTCCAATCCCCCTGCCACAGCAGGATCACCTATATCCAGTCACACAGGGACACGGACAGGCAGGTTTTAAATGTCCCCAGAGAAGGAGATTCCACAACCCCCATGGGTAGCCCCTACCAGAGCTCTGGTGCTCCCCATCACACCACCCTCTGGATCTTCAAACCAATGTAACGCCTGCAACTGAATGAATCAGACCCCAAAAGTCTCAGATTTGGGAAAAACAACATTTTCCAGCTCTTTTTGCCGAAGGAAGGTGACCACGAAAGGATGTTGCTGTGAGGTCCTGACTCACTGACAGCAGTGTGACCGGTCAAGTGACCAAATGGCTCATAAGATCCACAAAGAAGGGTTAATTAGGAATAATAGTCCAGCCCTCTAATGTTCCCACATAATACAGACGTGGATCAATTTATTTCCCTAAAACCTCTGGTTTTCTCAGAAGATGCTCTAATTTCTTGCTAATCAGATGTAACAACAGGTTACACAAGAGCCCACTATAAAAAGGGAGGTGTAGGACCGGTCCTCGGTGTTGGTTTTAGGGGTGAACCTGGAGCCCTAGGAAAGCGTGAAGAACTGTACGAACCGGACTGCGAGAGACTCCTCAGTGAGATAAGTGCTGAGGGCTGCTGCTGTGAGGGGACCTAAATGTGCTGGAGGACAACTGCTTGCTCAGCATCACCCAGCGGGGTTGGCTCTGGGAGGAGGAGATGGGCAGAGATTGATCTGCCAGAAGATTGGACACCTAAGGCTGAGCCAGTGGCTCTCTGATGGTTTTGCAGTCTGCAGGGTCTATGTGAGGCAGTCGTGGTGTTTTTCTCCTCGCCCTGAAGCAGATGTCTGGAACAAGCACACCACACTGCCGGTGCAGTAGGATGAGTCTCAGGGGGAAAAAGTGTCACGTCATGGACCAAGCCCGTCCAGCAAAGAAAGAGGGGTGGAAAGACTGATCAAACCCCGAGGATGTCACGAGCAGCGTAGGTCCCTCAGCTCACGCGATGAACTTGGGGCAGGAATTCGGGTCTCCCCATGTAAACACTAGAAGGGAACTGGTGGCGACGGCTGCGATTCTCCAGCGGGATGCCTGGTTCCCAACGTCAACAGGATGCGCTGCTCATGCTTGGCGGGTTGGCAGGTTGTTGGAGGACAGTTTTTTGCCTACTTAGCATTTCTGTGAGTGACCTCATCAGGGAATCTGGTCACCTAAGTAGTCAGGTGGTCACATTCCAGCTCTGCGGTTGGAATTATCACAGAGAAATGAAGATCTTCCCTGCTGCAGAGCTGAGAGAGGTCTGATGGGTAAAAGTCATCTACATGCAAATGTGAAGTTCCTGGGCATAAATCCCACTCAAACTGAAGCCCTTAGAGATGCTCTGGCAGTGGGAAAAAAACCCCTTTCAAATGAGTGTCCCTTTACTTTGCCCTCAATGTCTCGAAGAGGTCCTCAAGGTAACTGGAGTTGTGTCCCCGCTGGCATGAGTGCTGCTAATAGAGGGTGGAGAGGGTTGGGTGCATTTAATGGTTAAAAGGGTGTCAGGGGAACAAACACCTCATCAGTCCGTGGAAGCGCTGACGGCCCACGGTAGGATTAGCTGTTTCTGATTGTGAGAACGAGGACGGTGAGGGTGACGGAGCACTGGAACAGGCTGCCCAGGGGGGTTGTGGAGTCTCCCTCACCGGAGATATTCAAGACCCAACTGGATAGGTTCCTGTGTGACTTGGTTTAGGTGATCCTGCTGTTGCAGGTTGATTGGACTAGATGATCCTTCGAGGTCCCTTTCGAGGTCCATAGTGATTCTATGATTCCATGATTCTATGACATGATCTTTCTCACCCGTTCCTATTCCCTAGCACCAGCTGCCCATTCTTAAGGCTTTGAGTGGTTGGACTTGACCTGAAGGGTCGTTTCCGACCGGAGTGATTCTATGAAGACAACCTACAGTATCATTTTGACCTGTATGGAAATAGGGAGAGGAAAATACCCCAGTGCCTTAAATCACCCTCTGAAAAGCAATTGCTCCAGTACCTGATCTTCTCGTTTAATTACCGCGGCATTCCCACCGGGAACCACGTGACGCTGGCGTTAGGCAGAAGCAGAATTTGCTCAGGATCACGTGTTTTTCCTGGAAGAGGGTTTCCATCAGAAATTAGGATGCAAACAAATATGTAAAGCATGTGTAGGTGGAGCCCGCTCAGGTAGTTAGTGGTCAGGTGTCCATAGCCCCGGGCTCCCTTGTTTCCGGAGATGACGCCGCGTGGGCCATATAAAAGGTTTGCCTTTTGATGCTCACACCAGTTCATTTGACTTCTCCCTCATTCACCTCCATTGGTGAGCGGGTAAGTCGCTCTTAGGTTTATCAGGGCATAACGCACTGGCTGTTCAACTCGGTTGTTCTAGCCAAGAGACTCCGTAACTGATCGCGGAAGAGTTGTCTTCTGGTGATTCTGGTCCAGGATTTGTCCTGGAATGGGGGAGAGGATGTTCGACTCTTGGTTTGGAGTTTGGTCTTCTTTAAGTAGCTTGAAAATATCCTGTCGCTTCTTCAGAAACTGAGACTGTTTCTCACCCTCCTTCATATTCTATCGTCATTAATTCTTCTCATACCTCATTAAGCCTGGAAATTAAATAAATTAGTGGACGCTGCAGCGTAGGTCCTGGGACTTCAAAAGAGCTGGGTGGGAAGAAGCATCACCTGGAAGAAGAACGCTGCAGAACACCTGAAGGCGAAGCTGCAGGAGACATCTGAGAGGATTCAAGATGAGGAAGTGAACTGGAAATAGGATCTACCACCTCCGGGCCAACCCTCCTCTTGTGGAAGGATGAGCCCATCCATTTTGGTCCAACTCCAACGATGCTCCGTGATAGGCAGCTACAGGAGTTGGGACTGTGCCTGAATCTGTGGTCTTTGGGTTTTACCCTCGGGCTCAACATCTACACGAAGGGGGACGTGCTCCCTGTGAGCGTGAGGAACTGAGGAAGCGAGAAGCCGAAGGGCTCCAGAACACCTGCTGGCTTGATTAAGAAACTGGGGAGAGGAACCGTTCTCGCGGTCAAGGCTTTTACAACATTTAGTCGTAGAGCTCAGGCTTGACGGCTCTTCCTGGCAGTGACGCTTGTGTGTTCCCAAGACAGGAGCAGCCTGGCGCCGTTATTTGCGCGTGGTGAATCCAGAAGTCGTTCACACGTGCAATGAGTTTCTAACAATCGTTAGGAGCTCAGCTTGTGAGTCAGGGCTCGAGAAGAAAGTCTAAACGTCCTAACTTTGTGTCCTCTGTGTCTTTGCCTTTAGCTTCGCCCCCGGCTCGGAAGGATGTCCTACCAGTGCAAGCAGCCCTGCCTGCCCCCTCCCGTCTGCTCACAGAAGTGTGTGGAGCCCTGCAAGACCGTGTGCGTGGAGCCCTGCCCCACGCAGTGCGTGGAGGTCTGCCCGACGCCCTGCGCCACCCAGTGCACCACGTCCTGCAGCACCCAGTGCGTGGAGCCTTGTGTCTCCCAGTGCACGCCGTGTGTAGAGGTCTGCCCAACACCCTGTGCCACCCAGTGCACCACCCAGTGCGTGGAGCCCTGCAGCACCCAATGCGTTGACGTCTGCCCCCCTACGTGCATCGACGCCTGCATAAAGCCATGTGTCTCCCAGTGCACCCAGTGCGTGGAGCCCTGCGTCACTGAGTGCTGCACCAAGTGCGTGGAGCCCTGCCCATGTCCAGAGGTGTGTGCCACCAAGTGCGAGACGGTGTGCCTGGAGCCCTGTGGCACCGTCTGCTCTCGCCCGTGTTGATCGCCTTGGTGAGTGAGCCTTGCCCGTCACCCTCGTGCTTCGGCGTGGTGTGACGCCTGCTGGCTCATCACCAGCTGTGGAATGACAACCAAGTTACAGACCTACCTGCAACGGACTGAGACCTCTCTTCATCTGGTTGCCCCACACTCTCTTTGTCTTGGAAAACCTTTCTGAGTGTTTCCAGCCTGTGTGTTTGCTTCCTTCTGCTACTGCTTTCTCCACACCTTTCCCTTGACGGCTGCAGTTGACCAACATCATACTGCTGGGCATCTCGGGAGGTTCTTTAGCAGTGGCTGTGCCGGAAGCAGCTGAAGCTGGGAAATGTCTCCACTTCCTGTAATTTTCATCTTCTAATGTAGTTTCTCTTCCTCTTTTAATGTCTGTGTGCAGCAATAAAAACTGACCATCGATGGCACCACGGGTCTCCTGTCTTTCTTTCATCGAGCCCTTGGTTTCGGACCCAGATACATCTTCCATTGATTCTAATTTTGAACAGCTGCTGTGGTTGTGGAGGGTTATAATGTGAAGTCTTCTTCTACTACTACTAGCAGAACGTCACGCAGTCAGTGCTTTCCTGACAGATACCAAGAGAAGGAGATTTATCCCACCTGGAAATGATGATAGAAAGCTGGTTTCCTCCTTTCTTAGCAAGGGAATGTTGACCTTTGTAACTTTGGGTGGTGGGGGAAGACCTTGGAAACTGTTAAAGGGTTAAACTGAAGTGGAAGAAAGCCCCAAATCCAAGAGGGAAGGGAGCAAAACGCTCTTGCTGGGGTTTGAAGTATTTCTTACACACATTCTGATGGAGACAGGAGCGGGTGTTTTTGATTAATTAATCCTTCATCCTCACTGACCCGATACGGAAGGCAGGGATTCAGCTGCAGGAAGTGACTCTTCCTGCGGTTCAGGACAGGGCTGAGCCCTGCAAGCCTGCAGGTTTGTTTGCACGTTTGCTGCAGATGCTTTCTGTGGCTCTGGGCAGGTCTCACTCTTGCTGTTGACCTGTCCCCCGTCTGCAACGAGGACAAGTCACATCCCTGACTGATAGAGCGGTTGGCGCGTTGGCTTCGCCCGTGCCTGGCAGGTACAACAATCTTCCTCTTCCCTTGAAAACACCTTTTCTTTATTGGGAACCATCACTTTGAAACCTCAGGGAGGACCACTGTCTGGAGGGACATCATACCCCTGTCAAAGCTGAGTTTCAGAGGTAATGTCCCCTTTGTCTTCCGCGCTGTGCGTGCAACTCGCTTACCTCTGTCTCCGTGATGGCCCCACGATTTCCATGTCTGGGATGCAGAGACTCGCTATCCTCCTACCGTATCATTATGGCAAGGGTGGGGAGCATCTAATCTGGAGAAGAAAAGAAGTTATATTTAGGGGTGTGTAAACACTCTTACCAAATCAGCTTCTAATGAAGCCTTGTGTGCGGGTGCAGGGAGTTTGACAGGAGATTCCCTTTTGTCTTCTTTCTGTCAACACCAAAAGGTGACACCATTGAGCAGGACATGACAGGCAAAGCAACTCTCAGTTGGGCAAACAGATTCTACACCTGAATACGCCTTTTGGGTCGGTTTGTCAGAGCTGGGGTAGGTGGAGCAGGTGTTCAACAGCACGGAAATGGAGGGGGAGGTGGAGAATGTGGCCCTCAGTTCGCAGCGCTGAGCACAGACCTTTGGGGATTCAGCACTGGACTCTGCCTCACTTGCAGCTGCTTGCTGCTGCCACGTGGGTAGTGTCAGCACCCACTTTCAGGCATGGAAAAATACATCATAGAATGATAGAATGGTGGGGGATTGGAAGGGACCTCGAAAGATCATCCAGTCCAATCCCCCTGCAACAGCAGGATCACCCAGACCAAGTCGTGCAGGAACATGTCCAGGCAGGTTTTAAACGTCTGTAGAAAAGGAGACTCCACAACCCCACTGGACAGCCCCTTCCAGTGCTCTGTTACCCTCACTGGGAAGAAGGTCCTTCTGATATTTACATGGGACCTCCTATGCTCCAGCTCACACCCATTGCCCCTTGTCCTATCACCAGATGACCTTGAGAAGAGCCTGGCTCCATCCTCCTGACACCCACCCTTCAAATACTTGTAGACATTAATGAGGTCACCTCTCAGTTTCCTCTCTTCCAAGCTCAAGAGACTCAGGTCCCTCAGCGTCTCCTCGTAAGAGAGGTGCTCCACTTCCTTCATCACCTTTGTTGCTCTATGCTGGACACCCTCCAGCAGCTCTGTGTCCTTCTTGAACTGAGAGGAACAGAACTGGACACAACACTCCAGATGTGGTCTCACTAGGGCAGAGAAGAGGGAGAGAAGGACCTCTCTTGATCTGCTAACCATCTCCCTTCTGATCCACCCCAGGATGCTGTTGGCCTTCTTGGCCAGAAGAGCACATTGTTGGCTTGTAGCCATCCTGCTGGCCACCAGGACCCCCGGGTCCCTCTCTCCTACACTGCTCTCCAACAGGTCAGTCCCCAGCCTATACTGGTACCTGGGGTTGTTCTTGCCCAGATGAGAGACTTTACACTTCCCCTTGTTGTACTTCATTAAAATTGCTCTCTGCCCAGGTCTTAGGAAGTCACATGCAGCTCCTGATGACACCCAGGTTAGTCACCTGTGACTGATTTCCCAGCATCTTGGCTCTATCAGCAGCGTTAGTCATTGAGCACTTCTTCTTCTCTCAGGCATTGCACCAGGCACTGTAACCACAGGCAGGAGCAGGCAGCTCTGAAAAGCCCAGAGGAAGTGGCCCAAGAGACCTGCTGGCTTGTGCTCATCGTGCTTCCTGCACCCCTAGGAAATGGGGTTGCTAAATCCCTGACACACTGCTGCCCTATGCAGCTGTGGTCAGCTCGGAGCATCGCTCGCATTCCTCTGTACGTTGGCAATAAATTAATGGCACTTGGTCCACGTCAACCTCGTTACGACCCCTGGTAAACCTGGCTCGAGTGAGGGGTGTAATGATATGGATGATGATGTTCCCATTAGAGTAATAGAACATTCCAGGCTGGAAGGGACCTCTAGAGGTCATCTAGTCCAACCTCCCTACACAGGGACAACTCTATCTAGGTCAGGTTGCTCTGAGCCTCATCGAGCCTGACTCCAGAGATGGGGCCCCACCACCTCTGTTCTCCTTGCAGCCAGTGGAGGCCATGTCCATCGTCTCTCCATCCATCACACATCTCTAATGGAGACCAGGGTGTAATTCATGGGGCTCAATATGACCGCACAGGACACAGCCTTGAGGACTACTCAAGGGAGGCTAGAACTACCTCTTCCGTTGGAGCCAGTGTTTTAGTTCAAACATTTTCTCCTTGGAAAAATGTCAAAGGGATTGAAATATTCCTGAAGCACTGAAAAGAGGTCACAAGATCACAGAGTGTGAAGGATTGGAAGGGACCTTGAAAGATCATCCAGTCCAATCCCTCTATCACAGCAGGATCCCCTAGATCCAGTCTCACAGGAACACGTCCAGGTGGGTTTTAAATGTCTCCAGAGAAGGAGACTCCACAAACCACCTGGGCAGCCCCTTCCAGGGCTCTGTCACCCTCACTGGGAAGAAGGTCCTTCTCATATTGATGTAGAACCTCCTCTGTTCCAGATCACACCCAGTGCCCCCTGTCCTATCATTGGGTGCCCCTGAGCAGAGCCTGGCTCCATCCTTCACATATTGATCAACATCCATGGGGTCACCGCTCAGGCTCCTGTTTCCCAGCTCCAGAGCCCCAGCTCCCTCAGCCTCTCCTCAGCAGAAGATGCTCCCCTCCCTCCATCACCCCTGTGGCTCTGTGCTGGGCTCTCCCCAGTAGCTCTGTGTCCTTCTGGAGCTGAGGGGCCCAGAGCTGGCCACAAGATTCCAGATTCAAAGAAGTTCTGCCATGACTTCAGGAAGAGAAACTGAGAGTCTATTAAAAAGTTGAGGGAAAAGCTACATGACAGAGAAAATAAGGGGGAACCTCCTAACTTCTTGGCCATCAGAAGCGCTCAGTTCCTCTGAGGGAAGCAAAGTAGAGAAGGACAGAAGCAAAACCCCAACCTGCCAGTTGAGATCTGTCCTGGTGATCACAGATAAAACTGATCAGGCAACAGCTGAACTTCGCAGACGGAAGACGTGTTGTGCTCCCTCAGGAGCGGAGCTGAGCCGTCTCCCGAAGCTGGGTTCAGTCGTGGGCTCTTGGCCCGGGACCGGGGCGAGATGAATTATTAATAAACTAGCCAGCTCTCAGCAGGCTGGGTGTGCCTTGCAATAAAAACAACAAATCCCCCGCACCTGAGAGGGGAGGCATCTCTCACAGACCTTGACTGAGGTCCAGGTGTACGGAGGTGTCAGTGGAGCAGGTTCTGGTTGTGAAAGATTCTGGTCATCAAGTTAATCTGTTGTCATCAGCTCCTGGGGCTGACTTCTGAAAGCATATAAAAGGCTCCTGTTTGGGAGGCTTCTGAACCTCAGTGGCTTCTTCTTTCTCCTCCAACAGCAGGAGACAACAGGTGAGTCCCTCTGTGCTCACGTAGCTATGGGTGGGGTATCGGGTGCCCTGTTTTTGGGAGACAGGGTGGGTGGTGGGTTTTGATCTTGTCTAAAGGCTTCTGAGGCTCCAGATAGCGACGCGCTGGCTCCAGGGATCAGCAAGCCCTCGTAGCCCCCCAGGCTCAGCAAGCCCTCGTAGCCCCCCAGGCTCAGCAAGCCCTCGTAGCCCCCCAGGCTCAGCAAGCCCTCGTAGCCCCTCAGGCTCAGCAAGCCCTCGTAGCCCCTCAGGCTCAGCAAGCCCTCGTAGCCCCTCAGGCTCAGCAAGCCCTCGTAGCCCCCCAGGCTCAGCAAGCCCTCGTAGCCCTTCTCTCTACCGATAACAGCCCTTGTGGACAACCATCAGGTACTGGGTGTCACCTACCCAGGGACGGCGAGAGCCAGCAACTTGTTTTGCCTCTGTTGAGCGGCCGTGGGCTGGTCCCAGTCTCCTGCAGCTCCAGGGCTCTCAGTTTCAGGGGTTTCTGTACTTTCTGTACCAAGCCAACCCTGTAGCCACAAAGCAGGACAACTCACCTGGGCTTAACCACACGGCTCCTGCTCTGGGTCTCTCCGTGGACTAAGCAGAGACGTGGCTGTTGCTGGAAGAGTTGTTATCAAAAGACTATTTTTCTTCAAAAATCCTTAGTAACAGCAAAACTTCATAAGGTTTTTGCTCCTTTTTGACTAGTTTTACACATTTTTCTGAGGCTCTCCTTGAATCGAGTGGGCTTTCATCAACACTAACACTTGCTTCTTAGCTTGAAAGAGTTGTGATGTCCAGAAAACAACGAGCAGAGGCTCAGAAGAAAGCCCCCCTCTTGCTGCTTCTCTTCCCTCCACCTCTGTAGCCGTTCACTTCTTTGGATCACAACTTCATTAGGGTGGCTCCTGCTTCTTCTGTTCCTCTGTGGTTGTGCACTGTTATGCCCTGGGGCTTCAGCAGAGAGCAGCTGATCTCCACAGAGCCTGTGAGGGGAGCTCAGGAAAGCAATAGGGGGCAAACTGGAGGCACCAACACAAATGTCATCTGGGCAGTGGCATCCTTGGGGGTTTCCAAACAGGTCTTTGGAGTATCTTTTGGTGGTAGGGTCAGCTTTAAAAGGTTTTGTCACTGTTGGTTTAATGTCAAAGCTGAAGAACTGCCTGGATGAGCTTTGAGGTTTCTTCCAACCTCTATGATATTCACAGAGCATTAGGGATTGGAAGGGACCTCAAAGATCATCCAGTCCCATCCCCCTGACACAGCTGGATCCCCTAGATCCAGTCACAGAGGGAACATCCAGGTGGGTTCGAAATGTCTCCAGGGAAGGAGACTCCACAAGTCATGGGTTCAAGCCCCATGTAGGACATCTTGAGACAGTACTGTAGGCTGACCCTGCTCCAGCAGGGGGGGTTGGACTTAGATGATCATTCGAGGTCCCTTCCAACCTCTAACATTCTGTGAAAAGTCCCCTGGGCAGCCCCTGCCAGAGCTCTGGCACCCTCATTGGGAACAAGGTCCATCTCACATTGATGTGGAGCCCATTGATGTGGAGCCTCCTCTGCTCCAGCTCACACCCGCTGCCCCTTGTCCTGTCACTGGGTGCCCCTGAGCAGAGCCTGGCTCCATCCTCCTCACACCCACCCTTCACATATTGATCAACATCCATGGGGTCACCCCTCAGGCTCCTTTTTCCCAGCTCCAGAGCCCCAGCTCCCTCAGCCTCTCCTCAGCAGGGAGATGCTCCCCTCCCTCCATCACCCCTATGGTTCTGTGCTGGGCTCTCTCCAGCAGCTCTGTGTCCTCCTGGAGCTGAGGGGCCCACAGCTGGACAGAGATTCCAGATACAAAGTGCACAGGGCTTAACATAACCGCAGCGGCGCCTTGGTTTTCTTCCAGGCTTAGCGGCGATGTCTTCCCAGCAGAAGCAGCAGCAGCAAATACCTGCCAAATGCCAGGAGAAGTGTGCTCCAAAGACTGTGGAGCAGTGCCAGGCCCCGAAAGGACAAGCCAAGTGTCCTGTGAAGACCATCCCCCAGCAGCAGCAGCAGCAGCAGTGCCCGAAGCAGAAGTAGCGCTGGCAGCGATGGCCACGGAGCCCCACGGAAGACGCAGTTGCCCACTCCCACCCTCTCCTCTCTGCAGGAATGGCTAGGGATTCGCAGCACACCCCTCGTGTGAAGTAACTCCTGCTTGCAAGCCAAGTGATCCTATTAATTACCTGGGGTTTATTCACCCTTTACTACAAGAAGCTAACGACTGCGGGGCTGCTTTCCTTCTGATCTTTAATCTGGGACACGCTGCAATAAAAGTGATCAGTAACCCCATGACTCGCTCCATCGTTTCTCGCTCTTCTGGTGCCACTCATTCTCTTTTGCTTTCTTTTATTAGCCACAGAATGACTTTCAAGTGCAAATCTGAGCGTGAGGCGCCCGCCCGCATCCGCCTCCCAGCTTTCCCAAGGAGCTGTTTGCTCCTGCTCTGAATTCAGGCAGATCTGGAAAACTACAGCTGTTAGTAGGATGATGGAGTAGAGCAGGAATGTGAAGTATCTGGAGCAGACAGGACGTAAAGTGATCGCAATCTCCTGAAGGGCCAATTAAATTCAGGGGCTTTAGGGGCAGAGCTGCTGTCTGGGTGCTAAAACTGGTTCAGGATCAACGTCCTTCCTGTCTTGGGGTGATCACAGAGCATCAGGGATGGGAAGGGACCTTGAAAGATCATCCAGTCCAATCCCCCTGCCACAGCAGGATCCACTAGACCAAGTCATTAGGGATGGGAAGGGACCTTGAAGTATCATCCAGTCCCATCCCCCTGCCACAGCAGGATCCCCTGGATCCAGCTGCACAGGAACAGTCCAGGTGGGTTTGAAATGTCTCCAGAGAAGGAGACTCCACAGCCCCCCCCGGGCAGCCCCTTGCAGGGCTCTGTCACTTCCACCATGAAGAAGTTCTTCCTCAAGACTGATGTGGAACCTCCTCTGTTCCAGCTTATGGGAAGGTCTTGCTCAGGAGTGGGACAGGCTGGTTGGGTTCATTGATTCCCAGTCACCAGGGAAGGGAAGTTATAACTGCAGGAACCGTCGGGCGATGGGATGTCGGTGCCTCACAGACAGTGTCTCAGTGTGACTCCGTGGTCAGGCGCTGCAGCTGGAGGTATCTCACACCCATCTCACAGGTACGGGGCCAACCCGGTGCGATTGCATCGCTCCTGGCTCGTCTCAAGTGTGGGAAAGACTCGTGTGCTTGTGCTTGCAACCTGCCTCGCAGACCTGTGCGCGTCTGACATCTGCTGAAGGTCACGGCGTGGCTGTGGGTATGTTTGAGTTGGGCAGCTTGACCGTGGGGACAGCTGGGCGTGAGCCATGCCGCGTGCCGTGCTCTGGGGTGGGGGGTGTCTTGCTGAGAGGCCTTTTGGTGCAACTATTGTCTCAGTGCAGAGGTGCAGAGGCTCCAACAGGCTCTGGGCACCTGGAGAGAAGCAGCAGGTTCAGGGTCTCCTGAAAGCACCCGAGTTTCAGAATCCCAATTCATCCAGCTTTGAGCCCAGGGATGGGGTGGAGGCACCGTCCCCGGAGAGGTTAAAAAAATGGGGACACAGGGTGTTTTGGAGATGATTTAGTGGTTGGGCGTTGTAGGGTGGATGGTTGGACTTGATTATAGAATCATTAGGGATTGGAAGGGACCTCGAAAGATCATCCAGTCCAATCCCCCTGCCACAGCAGGACCACCTAGACCAAGTCACACAGGAACACATCCAGGTGGGTCTTGAACATCTCCAGTGAAGGAGACTCCTCTCACAGCCTCCCTGGGCAGCCTGTTCCAGGGCTCTATCACCCTCACTGAGAGGAAGTCTCTTCTCATATTTACATGGAACCTCCTCTGTTCCACGAAGGTCTTTTCCAACCTGGGTGACCCAAGGATTCTAGAACCCCGCTGCCTGTTGCAAGCAGAGGCTCCTTTTCCTGTCTTGAAGCAGAAGCCATTAAAACTCCCCACAACTTGGTGTTCACAGTAATTTTTATTGTCAGTTTTTCTCGCCACAGTGAGATAAACCCTGGACACAAGATCAGCCTAAAACAATTAGAGCCAAGTATCAGGTTCCTGCGCAACCACACCGTGTGGTGGAACGTGTTCCAGGGTGTCACTGAGGCAGCGCTTCCTCCTGTATCCCGTCGGACCAATGGAACCACGCCTGAGGACAATCTGTTTCAAAACCTGTCTGGGTTGGATGCAATGATCTAGATTCTTTTCCCATTTTCTTCTACACGTCCTAGAAAACCCGAGGTGAGCTCGCTGAGGGAAGCGCCGGTAGCCACCGATTCAGCGTAAGCGGCTAAGCGGGAGGTGATGGCTCATTGCTGACCATCTCCCTAGCCCAATGGCTAGTTTTTCTCTAGCCCAATGGGTTTCTAATTTGTGTCTCAAATCACATCAGATGTTCTGAAAGATTTGCTGCCATTGACTGGAACCCCTGAGCATCAGGTTTTGCACCACCCTCCCATCCCACTACCAGGAGGCAGCCCCCCGGTGGGCGCAAGGCAAGAGATGGTTTGTGTAGAGGGAGGCGTGAAAACCTGGAGGCAGTGGGAGGGTCTGGACGATGAGCTCTAGACCCCCAACGGCCTTTGGGGTGAATGTGAGTGTTTAGCTGGACAGACCCTGGCTGATGGTGGTGCCGTTGTGCTCTTTGGTCTCTCTGGGTCTTCCAAAGGCAGAAGGATCATGGGGAGAGGGATCCAGGCCACTGGAAAGCTGAAGACACATGCCAGCGTCATCGCTTGAAGCCTTTTTGTCTCTCGGCAGCCCCGAGGTGCCAGGTAGCCAATGGCTGTTAGTAGAGGGGAACCGTAGCGTTAGCTGGGCAGGGGAGGTGGGAGCTGGGCGTCGTAAGAAATTCTGCAGCGGGTAAAAGGGTCTTGGAAGATGACCCCTGCGTTGGGTCTGCAATCTTCTTCTCTCTTCAAGGGCTTCCTTTCGTCAGCTGCAAGTTACTTCTGCATGGGTGGCCATTGGTTGGGCTGCTTCACCTGCTGCTGCTCCATGGGAGGACACTTCTCCTGGAGGGAGCATTTCCCTGGCTCAGGGCAGGGAGCAGGGATCGGCACGGGGATCTCCTTGCACTGCTGCTTCTCTTGGGCACATGGTGTGGGCTCAGGGCACTGGACAGGGATCGGCACGGGGGTCTCCTTGCACTCCTGCTTCTCTTGGGCACACGGTGTGGGCTCAGGGCACTGAACAGGGATCGGCACGGGGGTCTCCTTGCACTCCTGCTGCTCGTGGGCACATGGTGTGGGCTCAGGGCACTGGACAGGGATCGGCTCAGGGGTCTCCTTGCACTCCTGCTTGTCTTGGGCACACGGTGTGGGCTCAGGGCACTGGACAGGGATTGGCACAGGGATCTCCTTGCACTCCTGCTGCTCTGAAGGGCATGGGGTGGGCACAGGGATCTCCTTGCACTCCTGCTTCTCCTGGGGACATGCTACAGGTTCAGGGCATTGAGTAGGGATTTGCACAGGGATCTCCTTGCACTCCTGTTTCTCCTGAGGACAAGGTGCTGGTTCAGGGACCAGCACAGGGATCTCCTTGACCTCCTGCTGCTTCTCTTGAGCACAAGGAGTTGGTTCACAGCAGGAAACGGGGGCTGGTTCTTTGCAGCCCTTCTCTTCGGGGCATGGAACAGGCTCAGGGCATTGGGCAGGTGGGAAATCTTGCGGCAGGTTGCATTGCTGTTGCTGCTGCTGCTCCTGGGGTGGGCACTTGGGTACCACCACCACTGGCGTCTCTCCCTTGCCTGGTTCCACCACTGGTGTTGGCAACGGCTCTGTTTTTTCTGGGCACGGTACCACTACCACTGGGACTGGTTCTGGGCAGGGTGTCGGGACTTGAACTTCAGGATGCTGCTGTGGACATTGGACCACCTCAGGGTCTTGGCTTTGCTTCAAGATCGTTTTGCCCAGGCCAGGAGGGAGGGTGATCTCCTGCTTGATTTGCATCTGGTTCAAAGACATCTTTGCAGGAAACAAGGCGATCTGAAAGAAATGCCAGAGTGTTATTGTGTCTGCTAAATGGACTGAGGCAGGATACGGGTGAGAGGATCCTAACGAGCACGAACCAGCCGCAGAAATAAAGTTCTGTTAGTTTGCCCTTGGCTTCCCACGGCAGGTCGGCTCAGAAAGAATTTGCTCTCTTGTTTTTTTTTTGCTGTTTTTTTTTCATCCTGCCTTTCAGCTCCTTCTCTGACTCTGTCTTATCTTGTTCCTCCTTTCTGTTCTGCAGTGAGAGAGAGCCCTGTCAGGTCTAACTGAGGTAGAGCCACTCCTTTGAACTTGGAGCTGATTTACACTTCAGAGCCCTTCCTCCTCTTGCTTAGCTCTTCCCGAGGTGTTAACTCCTTTTCATTTCTGGCCTGGGGAACTGATGAGAGGAGCTGCCACACAACAGATCTGATGGGTTGATAGTGGTTTCAGAAAGTCAAAATAACAATAAAAAACAATGACTGCTGAAGACAAACATATAAAACCCTTTGGTGCTTCAGAAAGTGTAAAAAACCCACAGATCTGGGACTGAGAGGGTATTTTGTGTTGACAAAACTAAACCACTTCGCTTGATTTTTCTCCTTTTAGAAGGGTTTCCAGATATTACCTGGAGTCTTCGGAGACACTGAAAACCTGCCTGGCCGTGTTCCTGTGTGACTGGATCTAAAGGATCCTGCTGTGTCAGGGGATTGGACTGGATGGTCTTTTGAGGTCCCTTCCAACCCCTAATGTTCTGGGATTCTGTGATTCTGTAATTAGAAACTTGAGGTGCTAAGGCCTCAAGGTGGACCTCACCAGTAAGCTGGTGTCTGTCTGTAGTATTGGGGTCTTCTTGTAGTATTAGGGTCTTCCTGTGGTGTTAGGGTCTTTCTCTAGTATTAAGGTCTTTCTCTACTATTAGTGTCTTCCTATATTTTTAGGGTCTTTCTATAGTATTGAGATGGTCTTTTGAGGTCCCGGTCTTTCTGTAGTACTAGGGTCTTTCTGTAGTATTAGGCTCTTCCTACACTATTAGGGATTTTCTGTAGTATTAGGGTCTTCCTGTGGTATTAGGGTCTTTCTGTAGTGCTAAGAGTCTTTATGGAGGACAACTCCTCCTCTTGCTCTGCTCTGGTTTCACTCTGACTTCATTGATGATACAAAGGATTGAGGTTGACTGTGGCACCGTCCATCCAACTGTAACGAGAGGAATTAGCAGTGCTGATGCACCCAAATGAGTCTGGATTATCATGGTCACTAATAACACAGGTAGCCCGCGTGAATCAGAATCATCAGGAGGGATTTCTTTACCCAAGGCCAGTAGTGTGCAACAGGCTAGAGGAGTTTTCAACTGGATCTAGGTTGGTGCTAGTCCTTCGCGTTTCCTGTGCAACGGGATCCTGCTGCGTCAGGGGGATTGGACTTGATGATCTTTTGAGGTCCCTTTGCTAATGCTCTGTGATTCTGTGATTGAGGTGACTTAAAATCACCCATTTTGACTAAGAATTCTGTGATTCTAACCTTTAGATTTTCTTTAGAAAACAGAACACAGGCTTTACCAAGAACAGCTGAGCCTGGTGCCTGCCTTCAGCAACCCACAAAAGAGAGGTGGTTTCAGGAACTATTAGGAAAACTCACAGTATCACAGATTATTAGGGACTGGAAGGGACCTCAAAAGCTCACCCTGTCCAATCCCCCCGTCACAGCAGGATCCCGTTGCACAGGAAGCGCAAAGGACTAGCACCAACCCAGGTCATGGAGGAGGGCACAGGTTGGTCCTCCCTTCCCCTTGTTGCCTGCTCCGCTCAGCGCATCTTCAAAGCAAATCCATTCCTCCTTCTACATCTTCCTGGATCCTCCAGGTTTATATCGCTTGTCTTTTGTGATTTTCTTCACCGGCCCCGATAAAATCTTAAACCCAATGAGTATGTTGCTCTTGACATGGTTTGGACAAACGAGAGCACCCGAGGAACACTTTCACCCTCCCGCTCCCTACGGCCCCTCGTGCTCTCAAATCCATCTTTTGGAAAGTGATTCCTCAATGAAACGGAAGGTTTTAGAACAACGTTGTTGTCAGAAATAGCAGGATCATAGAAAATAGGTTTGGAAAGAGCGTTACGAGGCCGTTTAGAACTTCTCCTTCCCTGAAGGCAGGATCAGCTCTACTTAAACCAGCATAATTTATTATCTAATCTCTCCTTCAGAAAGGATCCAATTTAGCACTTAACCCTCCTCAGATTTACACGCTGGCTGCATTTGCCTCGCAGACTCGTTCCCATTCTGCTTGTCCTACCCCAACGCTCACGGTTTCTCCTCTTTGCAGGGACCTCTTGCATATGCAAAGACATCAAACCAAACACCTCTTTAAAGAGAGCCTGCCTACACCAAGCTGAGCAGTGAAACTCCAGACATCACGGGGCAAAAAAAGCATCAGTATTCTCTGACTTACCCGGCCAGTCAACGGGGAGAAGCGCGAAGCCAAGTGGATGGTGGAGCGTGGAGATTTGAGAACTTTTATATGGTTTCAAAGCCCTGCCTTCTGGGAATGAGTCCTCCTCGGTAATGAGCTCACTCTTTCACAACTGCTGTTGTGCATTTCCTCCACAGACTTGTTCTACACGTAGGCACTGTGAAGAGAGGCTTTGGGTGCAGGACACGTTTTAATCCCTTTTCTGACTAGCCTGATTCAACAAAAAAAGAAAGGGTTCTAGGCTGATAAAGGTCGTTCCCTCGGGTTAACAGGCTGAGGGGGGTCTTGGTGTGGTGCCAACAGTGTGGTTCCACTCCAACCCATGTGTGAATCATTTCATGTCGGCTAATGACCTGACTTATTAGGACGTAGTTGTACTTCAAGACTACAGATCTCTTGTGTGACCGGATCTAGGGGGTTCTGCTGTGGCAGGGGGATGGGACTGGATGATCTTTGAGGTCCCTTCCAATCCCTAATGACTGGATCTAGGGGATCCCGCTGTGGCAGGGGCATGGGACTGGATGGTCTTTGAGGTCCCTTCCCATCCCTAATGACTGGATCTAGGAGTTCCTGCTCTGGCAGGGGGATGGGACTGGGTGGTCTTTTGAAGTCCCTTCCAATCCCTAATGACTTGATCTAGGGGATGGTGCTGTGGCAGGGGGATTGGACTGGACTGGATGATCTTTCAAGGTCCCTTCCAACCCCTAATGCTCTGTGATTCTGCTTCTCACACCTGCTTTTCCTCAGTGAATTCTCTGCAGTCACTTGTGATTCCATAACCTCACGATGGATGGGTTTGAGGGCTTTTTCCTCCCTGTGAAGACCTTCATAGACTTTATTCTTCTGTCACTTCAGAACAGATAGTTTTGAACATGTTCTATTTCCATGGCCCAGGAGATGCAGCTGCCACCCTTCTCAAAGTGACGGTAGAGGAAACTGAGTTTATCTCCACGTCTCATGTGAAAAATAAGGGGTGTTTTTTAATGCTCCACAAGATGTATTACATCCAAATGGAATTTGGACACTGGTCTCATTTGGATGCTGGGGTGGCGTTTGAAAAGACATTTCAATCCTTGAGTGAAACAAAGGGATCCTGCTGTGGCAGGGGGATTGGATTGGATGATCTTTCAAGGTCCCTTCCAATCCCCAATGACTGGATCTAGGGGATCCTGCTGTGTCAGGGGGATTGGATTGGGTGATCTTTCAAGGTCCCTTCCAACCCTAATGATTCTATGATTCTATGACTCGGTCTAGGTGATCCTGCTGTGTCAGGGGGTTGGACTGGATGATCTTTCGAGGTCCCTTCCATCCCTAATGATTCTGTGACTCTGTGATTCATAGAATCATAGAATCCTCATGGCTGGAAAGAACCTCCAGGGTCATCAGTCCAACCTTTTCTCCTAGATCCTATGAGTAGGATCTCACAGCACTTACAGGTTGTTCCCTCAGCGTTATTCCATGTGAAAAAAGAAGGATATGGAGTGGAAATAGCTCAGAGGTTGCTACCCTCAGAAATCTCAGGGAGCGATCAAGAGACAACCCAGCCGGTCCCATTTCTGCTGGCAGGATTATTTTCGGCAGTGGAGACGACGCATCCCACACGGGGGTGAATTTCATCATCTTTGGTTGTCTTGGGACTATCTTTGTCCTGCCTCCTCCACGTTACCAGAGCTCTTATCAGAGCACACACTGAAGATGCAATCGTTGCAACAGGCTGAGCTGGTACCCGTCACCGGTTGGGATTCCTGGGCTGCAAATGTGAGAAGATGTTTCTGCCTGTGGTGTAACTTCCCCTGTTAATAATCATTTGTCATGTGAAGGAGAGAACACCTGAATTTTAGACTACATCTTCTTCTGGTACAGTGTGACTTCATCTGTGCAGCATCCTTCCTTACCTCATGGCAGGTGGGGCTCTGCCTTCACGCCCGGGTCGCTGTCCCTGGCAGCTGCTGCATTTAGTCGCCGGCCTTTGCCAGCGAGGGGAAAATGCCAGCCCAAACCTAACCCTGGCTCAGGGCTCAGCTGCTGCTCTGCTGGTGCAAATTGCAGCTGTGGCTCTGGAGGGAGGAACTAGGACACTTCCCTGCAGCGGGGAGGGAACCTGCCCATCTGCTTTCTAGGTAGCACCGTGCTTCGTGGTTATCAGAAGAGCCCTTGTGCTGAGATGTGCTCCTGGAACAGAGCCCTGCAGAGCAGGAAGATAAAGGGAATAAGCTCACAAGAAAACTGATTGGTACTGCTGAGAGCCACTGGAATGATGAAGGGGGTAGAACACCTCCCTGCTGAGGAAAGGCTGAGGAGCTGGGTCTCTTGAGCTGGGAAAGGAGGAGACTGAGGGGTGACCCCATGGATGTTGATCAGTTTGGAAAGGGTGGGTGTCAGGAGGATGGAGCCAGGCTCTGCTCAGGAGCATCTAATGATAGGACAAGGGGCAGTGGGTGTGAGCTGGAGCAGAGGAGGTTCCATATCAGTGTGAGAAGGATCTTCTTCTTGGTGAGGGTGCCAGAGCCCTGGCAGGGGCTGCCCATGGGGGTTGTGGAGTCTCTGGAGACGTTTCAAGCCCACCTGGGCATGTTCCTGTGCGACTGGATCTGGGGGATCCCGCTATGTCAGGGGGGTTGGACTGGAGGTCCTTTCGAGTCCCTGCTGTTCTGCAACTCTGTGAACTTGTTGGCCTGAAGAGGAAGAGCAGCTGGGCTCAAGGAGACGCTGCATTTCATTAGACCCAGCATTGCACGAGAACATTTGTGCAACATTCCCAAGTCAAGATGCATCTTCAGGTCGCAACCTTCACGGTGACCGTCAGTCACAGCACCCGGGAGAGGAAGGACACGTAGCACTTGTGGAGCAGTGCTGAGGCAAAGGCTGGTCCAGGCTGTCCAGCCACGGCTCCGTGTTGAGAAATTGCCCTCCTTTCAGCAAGCGGTGAGGTTTCTGGAGCGTTCAAGTCCTGAGTTTCCAGCCTCAACTTGCAACATCGAGCGATTAAAAAGAAATCACTTTCCATAGCTGGAAGGGAGACGACCTGAACCCTGTCTGGAGATCAGAAGGTGGGGCCGTCCTGACCTCAAACAGTGGTTTGGATCCAGCTCTGGAGAGGCCTGGGGAGGTCACTTCACCGCCATGTCAGCAACCTCAGCAGCAAAATGATGGTAATTACCCCCCAAGAGGCTCTGGAGTCAGCCCGTGGAAAGGGAGTGAGTGTTTTTCCCATGGTAGAGGTGCAATTGCTTTCCTCTTCCATGTGAATTGCACAAAGACTATTTTTAGAGGCAAAAGCCAAGTGCAGTGAAACCTTCCTCGCTGAAGAGGACCTACGGGGGAAACGTGCACCGAGCGAGGCGGCTTCGCAGGGAACGTGGAGCTCAGCAGATCCTCAACTCTCACCTGGTGGAGCGTGTCCCAGCTCCCAGTTGTACCAGTAATTCCAGGGAGCGTAAGACCACAAGTGGGAGATACCGGCCCAAGCCCATCCTTCCTCGACAGAAAAGGCTCCTCCAGCTCCCACACGACTTGGGCAGGCGCTGTGCTGCCATCGGCTCATCAGTGACCTCGCAAGTGGCAATTAGCTGATTAAGCCCCCAGAAGTCTAAGGTGCCCTGGAAGCTGTGCAGCAGTTACGCTGGCAGCTCCAAAGGGAGGTCTGAGGCTGTCAGCCTGGTCTGGTTGGGATGAGCTTCTCCCTCTCTCTGAAGGTCCTGAAGCCACACTCTTCAGTCTGAAAAGTGCAGCATCTTTTTCAGACGTGAAGACCACTGCAAGGAACCTCAGCTCAGGGTGTGAAATGCTCGCCGTGGTCCTCACCTCACACCGGGCACGGGTGCTCTTTGATTTTGCTCCCTCCAGTCCCTTGAACCTCTTGCACAGAGAGAACCATCTGAGAGAAGGTTTGTGCTGCTGGGTTTCACGTCTTGGTGTGATTCAGAAGTTGCTGGACTGGATATCCCAAGACAGGGCTCGCCCTGATGGCTTAATGAGGCGCTGTTTCGTTAACACCCCATCTTGTTCTTTATTATTGTGTCTGTCATCATTTTAGGGTGGACATCCTGGTTAACTCACCTCACGAGACAAAGGACATAATTACCTGTTTCTGAATTTCCTAGTATCGGTTTGTCTGCCTGCGAGTCCAGTCACTGAAGCGTCTTCTCTCCCAGGGATGGAGACTGTCAACATGAGGAGATGGTCACCCACAGGGATGCTGTAGTGTCCAAGTACTGGGTTTGGAGCATCCATGCCTCAACACTTCTTGGTCTCCTCTCTGCTAATTCCACCCTGGTTTGGCCACAGTGCAGCACCGGAGCTTCTCAGGAGCCGGAGAGTTTCCCATTGAACCTGCACCAGTGGACCAGCTCAGCAGCTCCCAAGGGACGCCCGTGGCTGAATCACTGAGCGAAGCCTGTGCCTCTGCGTTCAGAGCTGTAAAGCCTCTTCCATAAAGTCACCACCCGCCATCGTAAACCTTGTTCCGTAGTTCGATTCCAACGTTCTGGTTTGACACCCAATCCCAGAGTCTCCCCGCGCTGCCTCTTGAAAGTCTTCCCCTAATTCCTGCCTAAACTTATTCCCAGCTGCTTCTGCAGAGTTACTGTGCTTCTAGGGCACAACAGATTGCTTCACTGGACACCCACTGGGCACGACAGGGACACTGTCCAGTCAACTGTCACATCAAAGGGTCTAATTCTCAGTTGCTTCATTCGTGCAATGGAGCTCAGGAATGAACTTGTTGGAATTTAGCCTCTCGTCAGCTTTTTCTAGCAGAGCAGCGCGGGGTCACCCTGGTTGTGTGCTCGTCTTTGCTGGAGCTGGAGAGCAGTGAGCTGGGGTTTCTTTGACGTCTTGGAAGGGGATGAAATAAGAACCTAAGAACCCTGACTCTTCTTCCCCTCTACTCTGCCCTGGTGAGACCACATCTGGACTACTGTGTCCAGTTCTGGGCCCCTCAGTTCCAGAAGGACATGGAGCTGCTGGATGGAGTCCAGCAGAGAGCCATGAGGATGGTGAAGGAAGTGGAGCACCTCCCTTATGAGGAGAGGCTGAGGGAGCTGGGGCTCTTGAACTTGGAGAAGACTGAGGGGTGACCTCATTAATCTATAAATATGTGAGGGATGGGTGTCAGGAGGATGGAGCTGGGCTCTGCTCAGTGTCATGTAGTGATAGGATGAGAGGCAATGGGTGTGAGCTGGAACAGAGGAGGTTCCACATCAATGTGATAAAGGACTTCTTCCCAGTGAAGGTGACAGAGCACTGGAACAGGCTGCCCAGGTGGGTGGTGGAGTTTCCTCTGGAGACATTTAAAACCCACCTGGCCATGTTCCTGTGTGACTTGGTCTGGATGATCCTGCTGTGTCAGGGGGATTGGACTAGATGATCTTTTGAGGTCCCCTCCAATCCCTAATGATTCTGTGATTATATGATGATAGAATCATGGGATGGGAAGGGACCTCCAAAGGGCAGCCACTCCAACCTCCCCGTGCACCAAGCAGGGCCAGCACTCCCCAGCTTAGGTTGCCCAGAGTTCCAGCCAGCCTGACCTTGGATGGCTCCAGGGATGGGGCCTCCACCCTGTCTCTGGGCAGCCCCTGTTCCAGGGATCCCCCACCCTCACATTCAACAACGTTCTCCCCAGCTCTGCCCTCCCTCTGCCCTTTTCCAGCTTCAGACCAGGACCCCTCATCCTGTCAGTCCCTGCCCTTGGGAACAGCCTCCCCCAGCCCTCTGCCAGCCCCTTCCAGGGGATGGAGGGTCGCTAGAAGGTCCCTCCAGAGCCTTCTCCTCTAAAGAAGTGAGAAAACGTCTTGTGTGTCCCTGAAGTTCAGGCTTCTGAGTTAATTTGCTGCCTACTTTGTATTTGTTGTTGGTTCTTGCAGGACGTTGGGGCTTTCCAGCTGAACACGGGAGAACACCTGCATAAGAAGAAGCTTCAGGTGTGGCCAACACAACAACTTGCTGCTGCTAATGTAGAAAAGGCCTACAAAGGGGAATTTTCTCTCCTGAAGGTCAGGAGAAGCACCTGGGTATTTGTGGAGCTGTCTCCTGGGATGTGTAAGGACCTCATGGGCTCCCCAGCCTGCTGACACTGTCTTTATATTGATTTGTCAGAGAGCATTGTAGGAGAAAGGGACCTGGGTGTTCTGGTGGCCAGTAGGATGGCCAGGAGCCAGCAACATGCTCTTGTGGCCAGGAAGGCCAACAGCATCCTGGGGTGGATCAGAAGGTGGGTGGTTAGCAGATCAAGAGAGGTTCTCCTCCCCCTCTACCCTGCCCTGGGCAGACCGCAACTGGAATCTTATGTCTAGTTCTGGGACCTTCGGTTCCAGAAGGACACAGAGCTGCTGGAGAGAGCCCAGTGCAGAGCCACAGGGATGATGGAGGGAGGGGAGCATCTCCCTGCTGAGGAGAGGCTGAGGGAGCTGGGAAAAAGGAGCCTGAGGGGTGACCCCATGGGTGTTGATCAATGTGTGAAGGGTGGGTGTCAGGAGGATGGAGCCAGGCTCTGCTCAGTGTCTTCTGATGATAGGACAAGGGGCAGTGGGTATGAGCTGGAGCAGAGGAGGTTCCACATCAGTGTGAGAAGGACCTTCATCCCAGTGAGGGTGCCAGAGCCCTGGCAGGGGCTGCCCAGGGGGCTGTGGAGTCTCCTTCTCTGCAGATGTTTACAACCCACCAGGACATGTTCCTGTGTGACTGCATCTAGGGGATCCTGCTGTGGCAGGGGGATGGGACTGGATGATCTTTTGAGGTCCCTTCCAATCCCTCCTGTTCTGTGAGTCCCTCATTCCATGATTTGTTGCTTCGCGGGTGGGTTGAGTAGATCTGATGTTGATGACTCTACTGAAGCCTCCTAATTAGATTTGCCGTAACGTGACTTACTGCAGGATTAGAGTTTGGTGATGGCAGTTTCCAACTCTTACATTTGCAAATGGAATTAATGGAGATTAAACTTCAGGAGCTTTGAGGAATTAAACAGTTCCCCCCCCCCCAACTGTTTCCGCATCTGTGCAAAGCCGCCGACTAACGGAGATAATCTGGGTTGTACCTCCGCTGCTCTCCTGGCTCGGGTGGCATCGCGCATCCGTGCACAAGGTGATTACGAGGAAGGGAATCAGGCCCAGGGGGCTCGGAGATTACACAGACAGGCTTTGCTGATCATCCTAAACCTGCTCTATTAGCTGAATTGTGGTGGATAGAGGAAGTTTTAAAAGCTTAGTGCGTCCCCAGCAGGTGGTCCTGCTGTGGCAGGGGGGACTGGACTGGATGATCTTTGGAGGTGCCTTCCGATCCCTAGTGATTCTATGGTCTGATTTAATAAAACAGATAGAACAAACCCCTTGGGGAAGAAACAGGAAGGGGTAAAGCCCAGAGCAGCACGAGAAGGTTGTGAGGAGCATCACAGCCTTGCGTGAGGGCTGTGTGGGACCCAGCCTTGGTGTCCTCGAAGGTGTTTGGTCTGCAAACCGGTACCGACACGGTTGAGCGCTCAACAAAGGATCGTCTTGACAAGGTCTGAGCGATGAAGGAGGTGTTGAGCAGGTGAATATGTAGGAGGGTGATCACTTGGGAGGGGCAACTCTTGGTCTTCAAGCTTGAGAGAGAGGGAGACTTGCCTTGGATCTTCTCCTTTCCTTTGCTCAGGATTAGTCATTAAAATCAGAACAGTCCTGAGCTCTCCCACCTCTTCCAACACCTCTGTGCGACCAAAGTACCAGCGTTTCTGAGAGGGAAGTGTTGCTGTTCCTGCCCCTTCTCCTTCCTCTCTGGGTTGGTTGTTTTACAAAAAAAGAAGAAAAAAGACAAAGCTGGGTTTGTTTTTTTGTTTCCTGAAGATTTTTCATTCCTTTGTGGTCAAACCTTACAATCACAGAGCATTAGGGGTTGGAAGGGACTTTGAAAGACCATCCAGTCCCATCCCTCTGCCACAGGAGGATCCCCCAGATCCAGTCACACAGGAACAGTCCAGGTGGGTTTGAAAGGTCTCCAGAGAAGGAGACTCCACACCCCCCCTGGGCAGCCCCTGCCAGGGATCTGGCACCCTCACTGGGAAGAAGGTCCTTCTCATTGATCTGGAACCTCCTTTGGTCCAGCTCACACCCAGTGCCCCTTGTCCCACAGTTACGGGACGCTGAGATACTCACACAAATATTGTGTCTGGGCCATCCCACTCCACAGTCACCTCTCTCTTGGGTTGTAAAACCCAGAACATTAGGGATTGGAAAGAACCTCCAAAGGTCACCCGGTCTGATCCCCCCACCACAGCAGGATCCCCTAGATCCAGCTGCAGAGTGGCTGGATCCCATGGATGTGGAGGCTGAGGAGAGGGGACGCTGTGTTGGAGCTCCACAGCCCCACTCAAGCATTTTCAGCGTCGCCAGGGCTGCTTTGACCACGTAGTCAGGTTTCCTACAGCCACCAACCTCCGCGGAGCCTGGTAGCAACCAGAACAAAGAGACCCGTGGGGCTACTAATTGCAGAACAGCGAGAGTTCATTAAGTAATAAAACACCTTCAAAATGAAGCAAGAAGGAGCCAGGTGAGGAGTGTTCCAGTCCAACGCGTGACGGGGCTAGTGCTTTGCCTTCGGTGCTGTCAAGTCACCGAAGCAGCGAGGCGGTGGCTCTGCTGCTTGCTGGGCTGATGGTGCTTTATTGCCTGCACCCTGCTCTCTGCTTTCTAATTACTGTGGAAGTGCCTCTCCTGCTTATTCCCTCTCTGCTCCTTTATCTTCTGCCCTCTCTTCCCTGCTCACACCTTGCTCCCTGCAGCAAGCGACCGGATGGACTCACCCTCCCGTGAGGGACGCGACGCTGAGCCCAGCTCCCATTTTGGCCCAGGAGCTGGGATAAAGCACTTGGGCTTTTATAGTGGTGGGAACTGGACACTGTGGTTAATGGCAGAACCACAGAATGGTTTATGCTGGGATCATCCAGTTCCAACCCCCCGCCATGGGCAGGGACGCCTCTCACTAGTCCAGGTTGCCCAGGGTGCTGTCCAGCCTGGTCTCAGGCTGCAGGGAGCTGGGCTACTCAGAATTTAATGCCAGTGCCTCAGTGCATTGAGGAGGTTTCACAGAATCGTGAAGGCTGGGAAAGACCCTCAAGATCATCAGGTCCAACCATCCACCCTACAACCCTTAACCCCAGGTGTTGGAACCCCGGGACACGAAAGCGTTGGGCTGCGTCTGGGGCACAGGCTGCTGCTTTAAACCATCTTCCTGGAGAGAAAGGGTGTCTGAAAGGCAGCTGCCCTGCTGCAGGCCCTGGGTTTGCAGAGCTGCTGCAGGAGGTGGTTGCATGTGTGGATGCTGCGCTCTAGTGGTTTGCACCACTCAGCTGCACGAGTCCGCGGCGGCGCTGTGTTTGGAGGACAAGGACTGTGTCTTTCCAAGTCCGGCCCATGCTCTGGTCCCACTTTCCATGAAGAAGGGTTTCCTCACATCCAACCTAACCCTCTCCTGGCAGTGTCAGGTCCTGGTGCTGGCTACCTGGGAGAAGAGTCTGACCCCACTCCTGGCTGCAACCTCCCTTCAGGGAGTTGGACAGAGGGAGAAGGTTTCTGGAGAGACCTCTGGAGATCATCTAGTTCAAGCCCCTAATGTTTAAATCTTGGCAAGGTCAGAGGAAATGGCCGTGACACAATGAGGCTGAGGACATTACTGTCCCTCGGTGAGGGCGGAGGATGTTACTCTGCCTTGGCGATGGTGATGCTGGAGGATAGTATCATCCCTTGGTGCGGTTGGAGGATGCTCTCATGTCTCAGTAAGGGTGGAGGGTGTTGCTATCCCTAGGTGAGGCTGGAGGATGGATGTTACTGAGTCTTGGTGATACTGGAGGACGTTACTGCCCCTTGGTGATGCTGGAGAATGGATGTTACTGTTCCTCGGTGAGGCTAGAGGATGGATGTTACCGTCTGTTGATGAAGCTGGAGGGTGTCACTCTCCCTTGGTGATGCTGGAGGATGGGTGTTACTGTCCCTTGGTGAGACTGGAGGCTGTTACTGTCCCTTGGTGATGCTAGAGGATGTTACTGCCCCTTGGTGAGGCTGGAGGCTGTTACTGTCCCTTGGTGATGCTAGAGGATGTTACTGCCCCTTGGTGATGCTGGAGAATGGATGCTACTGTCCCTTGGTGAGACTGGATGATGTTAATATCCTTTGGTGAGGCTGGAGAGTGTTGCCATATCTTGATGAGGCTGGAGGGTGTTGCTATCCCTAGGTGATGCTGGAGGATGTTACTGTCCCTAGGCAATGCTAGAGGATGGATGGTAATGTCCCTTGGTGAGGCTGGAGGGTGTCACTGTCCCTTGATGAGGCTGGAGGGCATTGCTGTCCCTTGATGAGGCTGGAAAATGTTACAGCCCCTTCGTGATGCTGGAGGAAGTCGCCCTCCCACCGCCGTGCAGATACTTCTCCGAGCCAGATCTATGTCTAGGAGACTCCTCTCCCGCTTGGTGTTGCGGTTGCAGCCCAGCACGTGTAGAACCCTTCACTGAGTCTGAAGGTGTCAGTGCTCCTGCTGCTTTTCAAGCTTAACCACCTCCTCCTGCTCACAGCCCTGGCTTGTCGGCGTCTCCTCATTCCCAGTAACGGAACAAGGCTGATTTGACATCACTTTTGCTTTCAGCCTGACCCCCCGGAGACACCTGGCCAGTTTGCCCTGTTTCTTCCACCTCATTGCTGGGTTTGTGTGGGAGCTGCTGGTTCTCCTGCCAGACTTCTATGTCTGGAGCAGGCGGGGAGCTCTGCGTCCCAGTGCCTTGGCTCACACCCTGGAATTGCTGCGCGGTGACGATGGCCGTCGCATTCCCGACTCATTAAAGGGAAGGCGGCGGACTCCCTCGTGTCTCACGCGGCATCTCCTCCAGGATGTCCTCAGCTTCCCACTTCCCCAGCGCCGCAGCCCCGTTCTCGTTGCTTTTCCCCACCCCCGTCTCGTGCTGTTCTCCTGGTTGAGTCAGCGCCGGCGACAAGAGCAGAGGAGATACCTCTTGCCTGACAACCGCCGCAGGGCAGGGCTGGTTTGGGGGGGAAGCGGGTGCTGCAGGGGTGCACACGGAGGAGGACAGCAGAAGCAGAAGATTTTTGACAGGCTTTGCCATGTGAGAGCAAAACGCTCTCTAAACTGTCACTGGGTGAAAGTCTCCCAAGTCACTGGAGTTAAAATGGAGCCTGGTTGGATGTCTGGAGTCTTCCTCTCTCTGATTCCATAAGCCTGAGGAGTTCTGATCTAGAGGGGGTTTTGGGGTGCTGCATCCAGCTCTGGGCTCAGATATCATGAAGGACCCCAGAACTGCTGCTCTGAGATGGAGCCCTCTGTTGTGGGTCAGGCTGAGACAGCTGTGGGGGTCAGCTGGAGAAGAGCAGCTCTGGGGTGACCTTAATGCAGCCTTTCAGGGCTTCTCTGGGATGTTTCAAGCCCACGTGGACATGTTCCTCTGTGATTAGATCTAGGGGAGCCTGCTGTGGCAGGGGGATTAGACTGGATGGTCTTTCGAGGTCCCTTCCAATCTCTGATGTTCTGTGGTTCTGTGAAGAGGCTGAAGAGGAGGCTGAGGGAGGGGACTTTTTTGCAGGGGCTGTGGGACAGGACAAGGGGTGATGGTTAAACTCAAAGAGTTGCTGGATCCTTGGAACACATTGCCTGGAGAAGTAGATGGAGGCCCCATCCCTGGAGCCATTCAAGATCAGGCTGGATGAGGCTCTGGGCAATCTGTTCCAGATGCAGATGGCCCTGCTAGTTGTAGTAGGGTTGGTCTACATGAACTCTGGAGGCCCTTTCCAACCCAACACATCTGCTCATTCTATGAAATAGAGATAATCAGATGAGATAAGTTCTTCAAATTGTTGCTGCTGAGGGTGGTGAGACCCTGGCCCAGGCTGCCCAGAGATGGGGAAGAAGCCCCATCTCTGGAACCATCCCAGGTCAGGTTGGACCTTGGGGCTCGGAGCAACCTGCTCTGGCTGGGGATGTCCATGCTCGTTGCAGGGGGTTGGACTGGAAAAGCCCTGAAGGTCTCTTCAGCCCAAAGCCGTCTATGACAGGAGCGCAGTCTCGCAGACACTACAGGGTATTAAGGACAGGACGTTGCCGTAATCAGAAGATTAAACTCTTGTTGGGCGCTCGGGACGTCAGGCAGCTGCACGTGGGGTTTCAGTCAAGTGGGGCAGTGAAAGAAGGGCTTGTTTGAAGGTTGGGGCAGGACCTGCATCGAGACCAGAGTAAAAATAATACAGATGTGAGCTGCCCTCCTGGATTAACAGGGAGGGTCACACCTGGAGCTGAAAAGCCATTAAGACTTGCGGCCGGGCTTCAAAGAACCGGTTTCTGGGGGAGAGGAACCACAACAAAGTCCCACTTCTTGTGGTTTGGGTGAAGACCAACACGCTCAGCGCTGGCCAGCAAGGGTCAGGGTTTGTCCTGGTTTGAGAGGCCTATGCTGAAGGGAGAGTTTAACCCTCTGTGGGGCAGAGTCCTCCAAGATTGTTGGTGATCTTGGGAGGTCTCTTACAACCTTTATGGTTCTGGGAGTTGCTAGACTTAACTCTTTGGTTTCAATACAAAAGTGCTCAAGAACCTTTTCCTTTGCCGGGGCAGAGCCATCTCTCTAGCTCACAAGGGACCACGTTTCTTTGGGGCTGGGTTACATCTCAGCCAGCTCTGGATGCTGGTGGGGCCAAGCACTTCTCAGCTCTCCTTGTAGTCAGCAGGAAGTTGTTGCCATCTGTGGGGGATACTTCATGCGACAGCACGTGGGAGCGTTGATCAGACCTCCATTCCCTTCAAACAAATGAATCTCCCAGTTTTCCAGCTGGGATAAGAAGTTGACTCAGTGAGAAAGACACCCACAAGACTGGAGGAAGTTTAGCTGCTCCTGGTGCTCTGGGTGGCCCCTTGCGCCGCCAGTCAGTCACGGCTTCGACAGCTGAGCTCGTTGCGCAAGGGCTGCGATCAAACGTGACTGTAGCTCATCTTTTCCACTCGTCTGATTGTCACTGGGTGGTGGATTCCCATTGCTCTGATAACAGAGGATTGCCTGGAGATCATGTGAGCATCAGGACACCCACAGCCAGGTGCTCTCCAGAGCTACTCAAGCTGAAAAAATGATGTTCTCCATGGATGATGAGCTGCACCCAACCAAGGTGGGGAGGGGGTTTAACTGTAATAGGAGCTCCTGCTTTCCCTCAGAGGAGCCAATGCCTTCTGCCCAGCCTGCCCACACCCCCGACCCATCTGCCTACTGGGCATCACAGGGATGGGAAGTGCTGCCAGCTCTGACCAGGTTGTTAGAGAAGGGCATGGAGCAACCAGTGCAGCTCTCACAGCACAGAGCCAGTGCCATCTGTGTATGGAAAGAAGCTGAGTGATGGGATGGTCCCGTTTCTGCAGAACCACCAGGAGGGGCAATGGGTGTCAGCTGGAACACAGAAGGTTCCATACAAATATCAGAAGGAACTTCTTCTCATTAAGGGTGATGGAGCACTGGAACAGGCTGTCCAGGGGAGTTGTGGAGTCTCCTTCTTTGGAGATGTTTCAAACCCACCTGGACATGTTCCTGTGTGACTTGGTCTAGGTGATCCTGCTCTGGCAGGGTAATTGGACTGGATGGTCTTTCGAGGTCCCTTCCAATCCCTAATGATTCTATCACTTTCAGGAATCGTGAACCCCAGCTCCACTGAGTCCTCTGGGAAACCCTTACTGGATGTTCCCTGGTGCAGAACCCCCGAGGCAGGGGATTGCACTGCCCTCGCCTCCCCAAATACCTTTCGTGCCAGGGAGGATTTACAAAGGTAATTAATCTTAGCATGGGGAGCTGACACTCAGCTACTCATCCTCAGGGATGAGTCCGCTGCTGCTAGTCACTGCGAGCTGGACACAGGACAGCCTTTGCACAGGAGCTAATAGGCGACGTCGTGGGTGCCTCACACCTCCGAGGCACGTTTAGTAGCTGTATAAAAGCTCCCCTGCCATTAGAGCTCCCTGGTCACATCACGAAGCTCTTCTCACCAGGGAGCTGGGTAAGTCTGGTGTGTGCTGAGCCTCTGTAGCTGCTGAAACACAGTTTTAATTCTGCTTTCAATTTTGGTTTTGATAAGATGCAGTACTGTACAATATGCAGGCACCGTATTCTCGGTGGGAAAGTCTTCTCTAACTCACCAGTTTGAGGTGCGGTGCTAGAACTGGGATTTGCTTGCAGTGTCCTCAACCAGGAATTTGCACCCGAGAGACTGTCCTGGAGAAAAGATCCTTAGCAGTAACTGGGGTGCTGCTCTTGCTGTTTGCTTTTGGAGGTGCCTGGTGGCAGGCAGAGCCGCTTTGGGGTATCGGGGAGTGTCGTGCCAGAAGAGCCCTGAGCGGGTTTATGTTCATTTGTGTGTTGCTACCCTTTAATTGCTTTGGGTTCGTTAATGAGCATGAGCTTTGTGATGCTGGGACTGGGTTGCAAACCTCTGCCTGTCTGTGGTGTGATGGGATCACCAGGCAGTGGTGCCTGGGATGCTCTTTGCCTCTCCAGCCGTGACAGCTGTGGCCAGATGTTCAGAGGTTGAGTTTCCTTCTCGATGCAGCAGCAAGAGGTCAGGGGCAGCTGCTGCCAGCCACGAGCAGAAAGGGAAGATGGATTGAATGGTCGGAAGGCAGCTCTGAGCTCAGGCGTGCCTCTGCTGACCTCCAAGATCTGCTCTTGGTGATGGGGAGGGAGATGAGCCTGGGGAGATATTTAATGCTCTGAATTACGCTCTGAATTTCCCCACTGTTGGGTTCAGTGCTGTGTTTCAGGGTTAAAAATGATGGGTTTGGTCCTTGGCTGCTGCTGCTGCTGCGACCACAGCACAGGCAGGATGTGTTTCTGGCCCCTTGTGAACTGAATCGTGGGCAGCAGCAGGGCAGTGAGAGGCTCAGCTGGCTGCCTGGCCAAAGGGTTTTCTCTGCTCTTGTGTCATTGCAGTCCTGACGAAGCCTCACCAAGATGTCGTGCTACCTACAGCAGTGTCCAGTCTACCAGGACTCCATCCCCATGAAGTACTCGCCGATGTACCCTGCCAGACACCCGGCAGTGCCTACCTGGCACTCGACGCTGTGCCTGCCACAGTATGTGGCCCCCTGTGCCCCCCAGCAACGGATCATGTCCTCCAGCTTCTCCCAAGAGCAGTGTGTGACCCAGTGCGTGCCACGGCAGCAGTGCGTGGCCCAGTGCGCGCCACTCCGGCAGCAGCACTGCACGCCCCAGTTCACCCCGCAGCAGCCGTGCGCCCCTCGCTGCGTGACCACCTGCGTGCCGCAGCAGCACTGTGCCGCCCCGGCTGAGTCGCAGCAGCCCTGCGTGACCAGGTGCATCCCACAGCAGCACTGTGCCTCCGCGTGCGTCCCGCAGCAGAGCACGACCGCGTGCGCCCCGCAGCAGCAGCCGTGTGCCCCCCGATGTGTGACCACGTGCGTGCCCCAGCAGCGCTACCCGACCAAGGGCATCCCTCAGTACCAGGGCGCGACCAAGTGCGTCCCGCAGCGGTGCGTGACCACCTACTCCCCGCACTGTGCCACCAGGTGCGTCACCACCTGCGTCCCGCAGCAGCGAGCCACCAACCGCGTCACGTACCAGCACGTGACCTCTTGTGCCCCGCAGCAGCGTGCCACCACCTGCATCCCGCAACAGCAAAGTGCCAGCCGGTGCGTGACCACGTGCGTCCCGCAGCAGCAGTGTGACACCAAGGGTGCTGCCCTTTGTGTCCCGCAACAGCAGAGTGAGGCAACTTGTGTCCCACAGCAGCGCTGTGTGACCAGGTGTGTCCCAGAGCAGTGTGTGACCAGGTGTGTCCCAGAGCAGCAGTGTGGGACCAAGTGTGTCCCTCAGCAGCAGTGTAGGACCAAATGTGTCCCTCAGCAGCATCGTGTGACCAAGTGCATCCCACAGCAGCAGTGTCCCACCAAGTGCATCCCACAACAGTGCGACACTAAGTGTGTCCCGCAGCCGTGTGTCCCACAGCAGCAGCGTGGGACAAAATGTGCCTCAGTGCAGCAGTGTAGGACCAAATGTGTCCCACAGCAGCATTATGTGACCAAGTGCATCCCACAGCAGCTGTGTGCCACCAAGTGTGTCCCACAGCAGCCGTGTGCCACCAAGTGCATCCCACAGCAGCCGTGTGCCACCAAGTGTGTCCCACAGCAGCTGTGTGCCACCAAGTGTGTCCCACAGCAGCTGTGTGCCACCAAGTGTGTCCCACAGCAGTCGTGTGGCACCACGTGTGTCCCACAGCCCTGCCAGACAGGTGGAGTAAAAATTTCAAGCCACGCTAAGAAGTACTGCTCTGCCTCCAAATGGCCCTGGTAAGAAGCAGCAGGGGAAGGAAGATCCATGGAAGAAGAGCTGAGGTACCGCTTCGGGGCAGGGGTTATTTATCTCCTCCTACCACTTGCCACCTAGTTCCTCTTGCTTAAATCTGCTTTATCTCCATTTCCAGTTCTTCCCCCATAGCTCAGCTCTGCTTTGGGGCCAGGGTGCGAGATTATTCCCATGGCTGCACTCCAGGTGCAGGTGGCTCGTACCTGAAGACAGCTACAAGCCACGGTTTAGCGGGATGCTATGAATCCTCACCTCATTGAAGTGAGTAGTGAATCTTAAAAGAGAAACAAAACAACCACTTGAAAAAAACAAACAAAAAAGAAAGAAAGAAATGGAATGTCTAAGGAGTCCAGATCACGACCAGCATCAAGAGGAGCGTCCGCGTGACCAGCGGAGGGCTGGTCTGTGCCCTTCCCCAGGTTCCGTCCTGGTCTCGGGAGGCAACGTTCAGCTGAACTTGGGTTCTGCGGGGCTGCAGGTTCTCCAAAGCAGCTGTTGGCACAGATTTGGGAGCCAAAGGTAAAATTTGCTAAGCAAACGGCTACGTCCTCTCTCCTTCCTTTCGGAAGGCGGCCAGAAATCCCCGCTGCTTGCAAACGGTGACTCGGCAGAGCCCTCGGCCGGGATGGGGTTTCTGGCTCGGTGACGTCGGTCCCCGCTGACATTCTGCGCACGAAGAGGTGTTTTTGTTCTCTTGGCTGCGTTGAAGGAAAACCGCAAGTTGAAACCAAAGGAAGTCTTTGGAGTAACACGGGAAGGTGTAGCGCGACTGTTTGGTTAATGTTTGAGCTGTAGAAGCAACCAACTCTGTTCTTCACACCTCCTGAAGAGGTGTCCTACGCACTGTACTGAAAATAAACCGTGTGTGTGTGTGTGTATTCACACACACACTCACACATATATATATATATGCACTTAAATAAATACACTTGTCTGACCTCAGATCAAATATCTTGGGCTTTTTGCCCTCTGGTGGTTCTTCTTTATTAAAAAACAGAGCGAACTTCTGTCTGAAAAAGACTCCCCCCCAAATCCCATAATATGCCCCATCATTAGGAAAATGAGTAGTAACTCACGTTAAGTAGATCATGCGTATTTGGAGGGTGAAAACAAGTGTTGCAAGAGGAAGAGGAGGGTGTGACTGGGTCTGGGACGCTGCTCTGCATCCAGCCCGGCTCCACCCTTGCTTGGTGACCTTGAGGTGCCACCACGGGCTGCTCTCTAAAGGTGGATCACGGAATCACAGAACATTAGGGGTTGGAAGGGACCTCGAAAGATCATCAGCCTCCCTGCCACTGCAGGACCCCCTAGATCCAGTTGCACAGGAACACATCCAGGTGGGTTTTCAATGTCTCAAGAGAAGGAGACTCCACAACCCCCTCTGGGCAGCCCCTTCCAGTGCTCTGTCATCTTCATCGAGAAGAAGTTCCTTCTCATATGAGGTGTCCAGCACCAGAGCATCCAGCAATGACAAGGTGACATCTGGCTGCTTCCCCAGGTGCTCAGTGGGTCATTGTGGGGGCAGTCATAGAATCATAGAATCATAGAATCATTAGAGATTGGAAGTGACCTCGAAAGAACACCTAGTCCAATCCCCTGCCAGAGCAGGATCACATAGACCAAGTCGCCCAGGAACACATCCAGGCAGGTTTCACATCTTCTTCTGAAAGACCAGTGCTGATGTTTTAGACTGGAGAGGCAGCCTGAAAGGGCAGCAGTGACTGAGGTCCTCTCTCCAGAAGAAGTGTTCATAACCCAACACTTTGTGCCCCACTTTAAACCCAAGAAATGAGCAGTAGTGTGGCCTTGTGGGGTGATGTCACTTCACTGTGACTTTCCCAGAGGAGTCAGAACATGGAGGGTGGTTAAGAAGAATTCTTGCCGGGTGATGGGTGGCCGGGTGGCACAGAACTTCATCTCACAGGGATGGGCCAGCAGAGGACAGGCCTTGTTTTGGAGGTGGCTGTGACAGATTCTGGTTCCAACCTTGGCTCTGATTCACGTTGCACCACCGAGTGACCACAGTGCTTAATTTGGAATAATAACAGCCCCCAGAACAAGGTCCCTCGTGGCACCCAGCGTCTCTCTCTCTCTGAGATGAAAGGGCTTTGTAGATGCTAATTAAGACCGTTGGGATGACAAGGTGCAATGTTATCGTCGGGTTAATACTTTGCTACCTGCCCTGGAAAGGCTGAGATGGGCATTAGCATCACTTGAAGGCGGCTTGATCAGGTGTTGGCCCAGGAACTGGATTGATGCAGCCTATAAAAAGATGTGTCCATGTGGCCCTCTGACGCCGGCTCCTTTCCTAAAACCTTGGGCCAGACCATTTCATATTAAAAAGGGCGTCGTGGTTCAGGGGAGTGAAATGCAATTAGAGAAATCCAGGCTGGATTCAGCGCTTCTGTCTTCAGCTTGTTCTTGCCTTTATCTTCCGTGGGTGGTTGAAACGTTGACATCAACTGGGAGAAGAGTGCACTTTGTCGGGTTGCTCTGTGTACTGAGAGAGAGACTCCTCTCTTGGCTGGAAAACCCTCCCTTCAGGCTTCTGCATTTTCTGGTGAAAAGAGAAATAGTTGAAACAGAGTGGAAAATTAACTCAGCAGTTCATAAGCTGGTGACCAACATCCAGCTTTAAATGCCAGAATCTTTTGGGTTGGAAAGGACCCTTCAGATCATTGACGTGGGCTGTAAACCCAACGCAGCTGCACCCACCAACCAACTGTGTCCCTGAGTGCCACATCCATTTGTCTTTTCAGTGCCTCCAGGAATGGCAACCCAGCAGCTTCCCTGGTCCTTCCCGGAGTCACAGAATTGTTGGCGTTGGAAGGTACTTCAAGACATCATCCAGTCCAAGGCCCCCACCAGACCACATTGCACAGGGCTGCATCCGGTGGGTATTTGAACCTCTCCAGAGTGGGAGACTCCACATTCCCTCTGGGCAGCCTGTTCCAGGGCTTTGGGACTTCTCATTTCTAAGTGAAACTTCTTGTGTCCCAGCTTGTGCCCATTGCTCCTTGTCCTGTCTCAAGGCTAAACAGTCCTGGCTCTTTCAACCTTTTCTCATTAGAGAGATGCTCCAGCCTCCAAATAATCTTTGTTGATCTTCCCTGGACTGTCTTCAGTAGCTCCTTGTCTTTCTTGAGCTGAGGAGCCAGAACTAGACCCAGGACTCTAGATGAGGCCTCACTAGGGCAGAGTGGAGAGGGAGGATGATGTCTCTGGACCTACTGGCCACACACTTCTCAGTGCAGCCCAGAATCCCATTGGCCTTCTTGGCAACAGGGGCACAATGTGGTCTCACGATGAGCCAATTATCCATCAGGACTCCAAGATCCTTCTCTTCAAGGCTACTGTCCAACAGGTCTACCCTAACCTTCAGCTCGGTGATAAGATTTTCCATCTCCTGCGTTCAAAGTGAAATGATTCCACCTCTTTTTATTGTGACCTCACCTGAATTCCCGACGTGCCGGCACCCGGGTCGCAGGCGCCCGATTCGTATTAAAGGGAATGAAAAGACACGAACAAACGGCGGGTCCATGGCTGGTGCAGATGTGACGCCGTGGAAACACATCTCCCCGTTGGCTCCTTACGCTCGTGCCACTGTTGATTTCCCCTGGGCTTTGTTTGCGGCATAAACAGGGAACAAAGGAGGGGTGACTGGAGCGGCAGAGCAGGAAACGTCGTGTGCGTTTTGAGGACACGAGCCTGGTTTGATTCAGCCGCTCTTCCTCGGGCCACCCTGGAGCTCCTGCCGGTCCCTTCACCTCTTTGTTGTGCCGGAAATGCACCGTCTCTGTCGGCAGGTTGCTCACTCCATGGCAAGTCCTTTTGAGGAGCTGTCTTGCCCTCAGCCCAAGGCTTTCTCAGTCCAAATCACCCCTCTCCGTCCCTGGCTTCGCTGTGTAGGTGAAGGAAGTCTGCGTGCCACAGTAATTATGGTCTGCAAAAAGTCACCCACAGCCCTTCCTGGACGGCGTTTTCAAAGTCACCAAAGGGCCTTACGCATGCAGCTCCCATGGAAATCAGGAGTCCCTCGAGCAGCCCCTTTGGAGGTCTCAGCTGCAATCTGCTGCGTTTTAGCTGCCCTAGATTCATGATCTAGATGCGCTGGTACCTCACAAGGCGATCCGTAGCACGACGGCCATCAGCAGCCCCTTGGCTTGTCAGGGGCTTGCTGGTTCAGTGCATTGGATCAGGACGCCCCTTCCCACGGGTAAGACAGAGGTGCCAGCAGCACTGGGCAGTGCTGGCAGCATGAGGACAGCCAGTCCCGCCGGCACAAAGCCGCACGTGGCTCGGCCAGGGCTGGCAGGCAATTAGAGCATCACCCGGGCCAACCACCGCCTCGCTCCCCTGGGGCAGTCACTCACTGTATAAAAGCTCTCCCATCGCGGGGCTCTCCCAGGCACTTCTCTTCGGTTGTTCTCACTGATGAAGTGGGTAAGTCTGGCTTTTAATGGAGCTCCTGAAATGCTGTTTTATTCCTGGGTGGCCGGAGCAGGCAGAGGTCCCACCTGTGTCCTCTGGGGGATGCTGCCTTCAGCACCTACAAGCGTGGCTCTAACAACTGGAGCATCTCCTTCATGCTGAACTGAAGAATATTGGGAAAACGCTTCCAGATGGACTCTCGAGTCAGGAGTGGGATTTGTTGGGGTTTAGTTCTAGTTCGAAGGAGGACATTGGCCACATAAAGGGCTTGATGCTGGCAAGAGCCAGCGATGAGCTTGCACGTGAGAAGGCAACTCCTGTAAAGGAAGTGGCGTGGACAACTTTGCTGCCATTTCGTGGAATTTAAACGAGGTGACCTCTCAGATAAGAGTAAGAAGTTGAGCAACCTCAGTGCTGGTGTGAAAGACAGAAGAGAGGCTTTCTAGCTGAGTCTGGCCGAGTTCAACTGTCCACCTAGGCTAACAAAGATAAAAATAAGTCTGGGGTGCCAAGAACCCTCCCCAGAAACAAACAACTCCCACTACCATAGAGGTTTTGATGAGCTACTGTTAGAAGCTCATTCTGATGACCAGCATCTGATACTTCAGCATGGTGCATGTAGCAGCAGCAATTGCTGTCATTGTTGTTTGATGGGTTGTGTCTATTAGTTGATTGTTCTAATTGGAGTGATAATGTTTTCCTAATGACAGGAACGCACAGCAGTGTCATGGCTGATGGTCACCCAGCAGAAGGCTTCTGGCAGACAGAACTTCTTGCTGTAGCCACAGAGGGAACTCAGGGCCACAAAAGGCGGTTTATTTGCAGTTGTCCAATCACTTGTCTTAAAAGGCCATTGAAATGTAAAGAGTGTTTGTGGTTAGGGTAGAACACAGTGGCTCTGGTGGGAAGGAGCTTCAGAGATCATCTAGTTCCAGCCCCCTTGCCATGGGGAAGGGCACTTCTCACTGGATGACCTTACTTTCCCTGCGTCGGTGGTTCCGGTACCTGTTTTGCTCAACGTGATCCTGTTAAAAACTCAGAAAACTTCCTGAAACTGCTGTTTCCTGGAGTGGGGCATGAAGCAGCACAAAGGCAAAGCTCCGTGTGCTGCTCACTCAGGAGTTGGTGTCCCTCAGGATGGGGCTTCCCTAGCAGAGCTGCTCTGCCAGACATTCTGATGGTGGGTTACCGTAGCAAAGCCAGGGCACTATGGCTTGGAGCGGCTGTAGAGAGGAACAGGAGGCTGCTTGAGATGGGTGTGATATCTTCAGCTTGGTGGGTCTTGACCGGTTACCTGCAGCTGAGGCATTGCCTTGGTACCTCCTCCTCTCCTCCCGTGGCTTCATGCACTCCTGAGTAACAACGCTGCTCTGTTCCCTCTGGTCTTGGCGATGCCTGCACGACAATATGAAGCTGGGGCTGCAGAGGCAGCAGAACTGATGCTGCAGGAGCAGACTCAGAGCCTGTAATTGCAGGCTGCCTGCCCAGCAGACCCTTGTGGGACCGTGAATTGGCAGGTGGGCAGGTTGTACGTGCTGAGCTCTGTGCCATTGCAAGCCTGTCCTTACCCTCAGCTAGTTAATTTAACCTCAGCCTGGGCTTGCCCGCGTGAACTGCAGCCACACCTGAGCATTACAGCGTGGACTCACCCCTAATTTTGTCTGGCCTTTCATTTCTGGTGCTTGGGAGTTGCAGGACACCAGCTTGAAAGGAGGTTCCAGCAGGAAGCTAGTTGGTTTCTGGGAAGTAAGACAGAGGATCATAGTGTCACTTCTTGGTGGAGATTGGGGGACACGAAGGTGGTCTTTAAAGGCTGGTGTGAAAGCTCCAGCTTGCGTGGCTCTGATCCTTGATTGTTTCTGGGCTCTAAAGAGAAGGGTGTGGAGACGTGAGCTAAGAAAAGAGTCTGCTCCTCACCTGGGTAATCACATCCTGGTCTTGAGTCACCAAGAGCCTCTGACCTTCAGGAGAGCTAGAGCGTGGGTTTGCCAGGTTGAGTTGCCTGCAGGGAAGCTGTGAGTCCTGCATCACACACAGCAGCTAGTGCCAATGTGATCTGTCTTCTTTCTCCTGCTTCTTCCAGGCTTGAGCACCTCGTGTGACCATGCACTATTACGGGGAGCGATATAAGCAGCTCTACCTGCCAGGGTCGGGCTGTGTCACTGAGACCATCCAGCAGTGCACGCCCCAGACCGATGCATGCAGTACCACGTGCCACCCCTTGAGCATCATCAAGGGCCCGATGCCCAGATGGCAAAACTACACCCAACCTTTCACTTACGTGTGCCCACAGCCAAGCGTGAGCCAAACGTCCCTGCTGTCGTGCCAGCCCTACGTGCAGCAGTGCGTCCTGCTCTACCCTGAGCCCTGTGAGACAACCCGCCTCCTGCCCTGCAGGAAGCCCAGCGTGAAGCTGAGCACGGTGCAGAGCTACCAGCCCTGTGAGACCACCCGCTCTGAGAAGAAGCGCATGGCCAAGAGCCTCCCACCCTGCGCACCCCGGTGCCCCGAGCCGACCAAGCTCAGGTTCCCACCGTGCGGCATCAGGTACTCGTCCTCCTGCAAGGATGAATGTAGGAGGCAGAAGATCTCCAAGTGCTCGTCGCAGCGCTACGGCACAGGGCTCTACTCCCTGCAAGGGCTGACCAGTGGCTATTCGCAGCCGCTGCGGGGTGTCACCGAGTGTCCCCCGCAGCAGTGCACCATGCAGTCCTACCTGCAGGAGTACATCAATGGGTTCCCCCAGCAGAAGTGCATGAAGGGCTACCCAACGCAGGAGTGCATCACCACCACCTACTCCTCGCAGCAGTGTGTCTCCAAGAGCCCGCCGCAGCCACAGGTGCCCAAGTGCCCCCCCGGACAGGGGATCAAGGAACATGCAACCAAGCAGCAACAAGCAACCAAGTGCTCGGTGCCGCAGGAGGGCATCAAGCACAAGAGCTCCTCAACACAACACCTAAGCAAGTCCAAGTGCCTCTACCCACGGGCCACCCACCACTCGACGCACCACCACTCGTCGGGAGTGAAACGCTCGAGCCACTCCAAGAAGAGTCGCTGCGCGTCGAAATGGCTGTGGTGAAGGGAGATGAAGAAGTCGTTGCCAACGCAAGAAGCCTTGCAGCTGAGGTTTGAGGTTATTTCCTCCCCCGTTCCCACTCCCAACCGCCCCTGCAGGAGCTTTGCCCTTATTTTACCCCTCATTATATCCATGCTGAACTCGTAGAGCGCCCTGCCTCTCTCTTCCTTCAAGCCATTCCTGCAACTGAAGAGATGCTCGTGAGAAGCAGCTCTAACCAGGTGCTCGGGCTTTGAACCTCAAGCCAACAGGACCCTGCACCGCACCCCAAGGGGTTTTTACTCTTCCTGGATCAATTACACCCGCCGGTTGTACCAGTCTTATTAAACTCCGGTTGCAGCTGGGCTCCAGTCTCTGTTTGATTGATTCTGCAGCTTTAAAAAGGGTTTCTAACACCTTCTACCGGGAACAAAAGGTTCCCCGTTGCTAACCACCCCTTTGTGCCAAGTACTGGCAGTGAGGACATGTTCAGGACTAGATTTACCAACTGCAGGAACAGATCCTGGTGCTCAAAGGTTGCCCAGAGACACGGTTCTGAGAGCAGCAGCACAGGGTGGTATCAAGAACAGGTCTGACCAGCTGAATGAGGCTCATTAGCAGCCCTCAGACAGGAGTTCATTATCTATCCAGGCTTAGCTCAGTCACATCAGTAGGAGACCTTTCAGTCCTGCAGCCTAGAAGCAGGACAACTCCTGTCCCCCCCTGTGCTCTGCAGCTTTGTCCCTGGACGAAGCACTGTTGAGCAGGTTAGGGAATGGGTTATGTCCCTAGCATGGTACGAGGAAGGGAGGACACTGCAGAAAGTCTTTTCTGATGCCATGACCCTCAGCTTGGTCCCTTCTGCATCAGGCTGTGCCAGGAGAAGGTCAGGCTGGGCCTCAGGGAAAACTTCTTCCCAGAAAGCAGTAGATTGAGAGTGGTTCTCCTCCACCTCAGCTCTGCCCTGGTGAGACCACATCTTGTGTCCATCTCTGGGCCCCTCTGTTCCAGAAGGACACAGAGCTGCTGGAGAGAGTCTAGTGCAGAGCCACAGAGATGATGGAGGGAGGGGAGCATCTCCTGCTGAGGAGGAGACTGAGAGAGCTGGGTCTCCTTAGCCTGGAGAAAGGGAGCCTGAGGGGTGACCCCATGGATGTTGATCAATGTGTGAAGGGTGGTTGTCAGGAGGATGGAGCCAGGCTCTGCTCAGGGGCACCCAGTGACAGGACAAGGGGCAGCGAGTGTGAGCTGGAGCAGAGGAGGTTCCACATCAGTGTGAGAAGGACCTTGTTCATGGTGAGGGTGCCAGAGCCCTGGCAGGGGCTGCCCAGGGGGGTTGTGGAGTCTCCTTCTCTGGAGACATTTCAAACCCACCGGGACTGTTCCTGTGTGACTGGATCTGGGGGATCCTGCTGTGGCAGGGGGATTGGACTGGATGATCTTTTGAGGTCCCTTCCAATCCCTAATGTTCTGTGATTCCCTGATTCTGTGAAAGAGTGGGGCTGCCCAGGGATGGGGTGGAGGAAGTCAACAAGTGGGCAGACAGGGTGCTTCAGCCAGAGGGAGAACAGTAACATCAGTCTGTGTGTTGGGTTCCTAGCACAAAGGGGTACAGCCCCAAAGCACAGGTCTTTGCACGCCACAGCCTCTCCCAGGAGAAGCAGAAGCTCTCTGCCACCATCTAAAGGTGCAGTGGGAGACTGGGCAGCTCCTTCCATCACTGCTCTGCCCAACCTGCTCCTTGGGCAAATCCCAGCAGGAAAACCACTTCCCACCTTCTTGGCTTCCTCTGCAGTGCCCCAAACAGATCAGTTTTTCTAACGAAGTGATAGATCTGTCTGTAGAGACTGGTGTTACCAGCAGCCCTCCAGCATTAGGAGTTGTCTTGCTCCCCACGGGGAGAGAGAATTAGTTTTGACATCACTAACCTTGAGAAGTCGCAGAATCACAGAGCATTAGGGATTGGAAGGGACCTCAAAAGATCATCCAGTCCAATCCCCCTGCCACAGCAGGATCACCCAGACCAAGTCACACAGGAACATGTCCAAGTGGGTTTTAAATATCTCCAGGGGAGACTCCACAACCCCTGTGGGCAGCCCCTTCCAGGGCTCTGTTACCCTCACTGGGAAGAAGGTCCTTCTGATATTTAAATGGAGCCTCCTCTGTTCCAGCTCACACCCACTGCCCCTCGTCCTATCACTGGATGACACTGAGAAGAGCCTGGCTCCATCCTCCTGTCACCCACCCCTCACATATTTATAGACATTAATGAGGTCACCCCTCAGGCTCTTCTCCAGACCAAGGAGCCTCAGCTCCCTCAGCCTCTCCTCATAAGGGAGATGCTCCACTTCCTTCATCATCCTCGTTGCTCTGCGCTGGGATGTCTCAAGCAGCTCCGTGTCCTTCTTGAACCGAGGGCCCAGAACTGGACACAAGACTCCAGATGTGGTCTCACCAGGGCAGAGTAGAGGGGCAGAAGCAGCTCTTTCGACCTGCCAACCAGGCCTGAGCAAGCAGCTCCATCCTGACTACATCATGTGGGATGAATCCCTTTCGTGAACCAGGTCTACTAAACCCTAGGCTGCTCTCTACCCTCACTCTCCCCAAGGCCTCAGCTCAGGAGGGATGATGAGACCCAGACTTCTACAGCCATTAGAGGGAGATGGAGGTTCACAGTTAAGGCTTCAGGGCTGCACAGCCCAGGGAAGGTCCCACCTGCAGTTATCCTGCTTGCATGACTTAGAAGGCTCCTCATCTCCAAAGCATCCAGGTTGCCCTTTGCTCAGCGTGAGCGGAGAGGCCGCCGATCAGCAGCAAATCACAGAGTGTCAGGGGTTGGGAGGGACCCCTGAAGATCATCACATCCAACCCCCTGCCAGAGCAGATCACCCCGAAATGCATGCAGACAGGAGCTGGACATTTCCAGAGGACACTCCACGGGAAGCCCATTCCAGTGCTCTGTAACCCTCCCCGTAAGGTTCTTCCTCACATTGAGGTGGAACGTGCTGTGCTCCAGCTGGAATCCGTCGCCCCTTGTCCTATCCCAGGGCACAAGTGCGAAGAGGTTGTTCCTGTCTTCTGGACACCCACCCTCCTCTGTTTACAGACATTAATGAGATGCCCCCTCAGTCTTCACCTCTCCAGACTAAAGAGCCCCAGGTCCTTCAGTCTTTCCTTGTAAGGCAGCTGTTCCAGTCCCTTCATCATAAAATCATAGAATCATTAGGGATTGGAAGGGACCTTGAAAGACCATCTAGTCCGATCTGTTGGACTCTCCAGTAGATCTCTCTCTGTCTTGAGCTGGGGAGCCCTTTTGACAGTCTGAACTTGTCTCTGTGGCTTTTCCTCCTGATGATAAAAACCTGATCTCAAAGCAACTGCCTCAACTTCTGCCGGCTCTCTGCATGAGGATGGTCTCTATGTTCTCTTATTCCCTCTTCCCTCTTCCCTCTCAATACCTGCCCTGGAAGATAGAATCAGAGAATCATCAGGGATTGGAAGGGACCTCGAAAGACCATCTAGTCTAATCCCCCTGCCACAGCAGGATCACCTAGACCAAGATGACCCAGCTGTTCTTCCTCATCAGATGGGTTGGTAGATGGGGTCAGCTCCTGGAGAAGCCATGAGCACAGCAAAAAAAGGCAGCTGGTAGACTGAAAGCTGAGTGAGTCCAAGCTGCATCCTTGTGGCTGTGAGAGCCAACCGCAGAGCAATAGCCGAGGGCAGGATGGAAGCATCCCCTCCAGATGGAGTTGAGGAGGCCACCTCCAGACCTACATGCTGGGATTTGGGTGCTCAGCATGAGCCAGAGGCAAGTCCAGTGGAGGCTTGTCAGGGAAACAGGTGTAAGAAGAGAGGCTGGGAGAGCTGGGGATGAGGGGGGACAACATGAAGGCAGAGGAAGGTCTTCTCAAGAGGGTTTGTGCAGACAGGACAAGGAGCAGTGGGTTCCAGCTGGGAAAGGAGAGGTTTAGGCTGGATGTTAGAGGGAAGCTCTTCAACGTGAGGGTGGTTGACGGCTGGAATGGGCTGCCCTGGGAGGTGGTGGGGGCCTCATCCCTGGAGTCATTTAAGGTCAGGCTTGGTGAAGCTCTGAGCAGCCTGACCTAGGTAGGGAGGTTGGACTAGATGACTAGAGGTCCCGTCCAGCCTAGAACTTTCTATGATTCTGTGTTTGCCTTGGTGAAAATCACACTAAAGAATGGTTCCTCACTGCCTTCACCCACTAGATGAGCAAAGAGGGGCTCTTTTTTTCCTGTATTTTGGGTTTTATTCTGCCCAGCCTTTCCATGCAACCCCTGTCCAAAGTGTTTCTGGTGGAGGATCCCCCCAGGAGGACAAACTCCATACTGCACATGCTACGAAGGGGCGTAGTAAGAGGAGAGGCTGAGAGAACTGGGGTTGGTTAGTCTGGAGAAGAGGAGGCTTAGGGGAGCCCTTATTGCTCTTTACGGCTCCCTGAAAGGAAGGAGGAGAAAAGTGGGGGTTGATGTCTTCTCCCAAATAACCAGTGAGAGGGTACTGCCCCACGTTGTGCCAGGGAAGGGTTAGGGTGGGCACTAGGATAAATCTCTTCCCTGACAGAGAGCTCAGGGGTTGGAACAGGCTGTCCAGGGAGTGGGGGAGTTGCCAGCCCTGGAGGGGTTCAAACACGAGTGGATGTGGCCCTAGAGGACAGGATTTACTGGCTGTGGTGGGGTTGGGTTGACACAATCGTAGAATCCTGGCATGGTTGGGGTTGGAAGGGACTTCAAAGATCATTTGGTCCCAAACCCCCTGCACAGGCAGGGACCCCTTCACTAAGGCAGGTTCCTCAGGGCCTCAGCCAACCTGCCCTTCAACACTACTAGAGGATGGGGCAGCCACAGCTGCCTTGAGCAACCTGTTCCAGCATCTCCCCACCCTCACAGCAAAGAATTGGTTCCTCATGGCCAACCTCCATCTCCCTTCTTCAAGGCTGGATCCCTTTCCCTTCGACCTCTCACTAGCCAGCTTGGAAAAAGCCCTCCCACAGCTTTCTCATAGCCCCCTTCAGCTATTGGGAAGCTGCTCTAAGGTCACCTGGGAGGCTCCTCTTCTTCAGACTGGATGGTTGGACTGGATGACCTTGGTGGTATCTTCCAACCTTAATGATTCTATGATTCAGTAAGATGTTTAGGGTTGTGTTTCTACTCACATTTGCAAAGGGTTCTTCTGTGCAGAAGGCATCATAATTTCTAGAAGTTCAGTGGTAACCTCATTGCCTTTTCTTTCTACAGGGAAGAGTGGGAGGTCTACATGGGTTTCCAGATTATGCATCTGAATGCTCTGCAGGTAAAGTGGCACAAAAGCAGAAGTTTCCACTTTTTTCCATTTTTTAGGAAGAAGAGGATGATCTGAAATTGTTTTGGAAGTCGCCACGAGATCCATAAGTGGAAGTCGCCATGAGATCCATAAGTTACTTAAAGTTCTCAAATAATGCAAAATGTTATTTGTAACATGAATTGGCAGCAATCTCCAGTAACAGGGCTGGGGATGGGATTGTCCCCCTGTCCTGGGCACTGGGGAGGCCTCCCCTTGAGTCCTGGGGACAGTGCTGGGCCCCTGTCTTCAAGGAGGAGATGGAGGGGATGGAACAGGTCCAGAGGAGCAACAAGGTTGGGGAAGGGATTGGAGGGAGAGGCTGATGGGGAGAGGCTGAGGGAGCTGGGAGGGTTCAGCCTGGAGAAGAGGAGACTCTCTCCAGTTCCCTGAAGGGAGGTTGTAGTCAAGTGGGGATCAGGATCTTCTCCCAGGCAATCAGAACCAGGATGAGAGAGCAGGACCTGGGGCTACCAGGGGAGGGTTAGGTTGGGTGTCAGGAAGCCCTTCCTTGCAGAAAGGGGGATCAGAGCCTGGACTGGACTGCCCAGGGCAGTGGTGGAGTTGCCATCCCTGGAGGTGTTGAGGAACAGCCTGGCTGTGGCCCTGAGTGCCCTGGTCTGGCCACTGGGGTGTTGGGGAACCCTGGTCTGGTGTGGCTGATCTCAGAGGGCTTCTCCAGCCTCACCAATCTCTGGATTCTGTGAGCAGAGCTCCCCGTGCACAGTACGTCGCTCCTGTTGTGAGCTGTGTGTTCAGGGCTGACTTTTTCGACAGCATTGCCTGTTGTGAGAGGGTGAGGAAAATAATCCCAACAATTAGAGACTGGTGGGGTGAGATTTCCACAGGGGTGGGAACGCCAAAACATCTTTAAAACCCTCATTACTGGTTTATGCATGCAAAGTGCTTTATCGTCGCAGTGGTAATAGTACGTTATCAGGGACAAACAGCTCAGGGGCAACAGCAGCCTCAGAACAGGCATCGTTTGATGGAAGTGCCTCTGTAGTCCTCGTCAACAGGATGTTTTTGAGCCACCACAACTCCAGGTGTTTTGCATCTCCATTAAACAATGCTCTTCTGTTTGCATCCAAGAGAAATCGTGTTGGAAGGGGTTGAGAGCCCAACGGGTGACTGTCAGCTCTGAGAATCCACCTGGATCCTGAGGAAATCAGTGAGGATCTACAACATCTAGTGGTTCCTCTCCAGCTGTAGCCACATGATTGCAGGTTTTCCTCCCTGTGTGCACTTCCAGCGCTTTGCCCCTTCATGAACCTTCAGCCCATGATGTCTTCTCTGTCCCTCATCAGGTGTAAATGGCAGCTACCGTCCCTCCACCTTGGCATCTGCCTTTTAAGTGCAGAAACTCTTAACTCTATCTCCTTCCAGTCTTCTGCAGTGGGCATCCTTCAGAGGTTACGAGTAGGCACAGGAACTGCCAAGCAGGATGGTGTCCTCCAACTGGATGGACCCCCAACTGAATGGACCTCCAACTGGATGGACCTCCAACTGGATGGACCTCCAACTGGATGGACCCCCAACTGGGTGTGCCCACAGCCAAGGAACAAAAGGGCGAGAAACATAGGACCAAATGAAGTTCAGTGTGAACAGAACACAGGTGGCAGAACTCTGCTCTTCACTCCTTCGAGCCAGGAGGAACCCCGTGGTGCCTCTAGCTGTGGTGGGTTCAGGGGAATGAATTAAAACCCCTCACCCCACAGCAGACGCAGCCAGTGTCTGCGGTTCCTCACTTGCTGCCTGCAGACCACCACTTGTGGTCGACGTTCAAGCCAAAGCAGAACCAGCTGGAGCCAGCTGCACCCTCCGCCCCGTTAACGCAGACAGAGGTGGTAGAATCACACCAGCAATTAATTAGACCACGGGAACACAAAACGAAGGGGACCCCACGGCGTGTGACAGTGCCCCCCACGGAAAATGGGATCACGCAGATAAACACTGTTGGAGTAATGACTGTAATTACGGGTGTTGCACATGCGGGGAGCAATTAGGACCTCATGCAAAAAGGTTGTCTCATCTTCCTGGAAGTTCAAGAAAGGCTATAAAACTCAAAGGATTCCGGGCTCCTCTGGCCATTTCTCCTGACTCCTTCCTGGACAGCTGGTAAGTCCCATCCGCCTCCATCTAGTTATTACTGAGTGAATCGTTGCTTTACCACCGGGGTTCAGCGGCAGAGCCGCTCTGTGGTTTCTACAGCAATTAAAGAGAGGTTTTTTTGTTCTTCTTGAATTCTGCTGGAAAGGACTTAGCTGGGCGCTGAGCAGCCCTGGAAGTGTGTCCGTGGTGACTGGCAGTGCTGTGAGAAAGAGCGGTGCTGCGTTGCTGTTATTGATCAGTCATCTACAGCCACGTATTTCCTGCACAAAAGCCATTTAAAGCTCTGTTCTGATAATATTATCACAGAACCATAGAACCTTGGGGTTGGAGGGAACATTTTAAAGCTCATCCAGTCCAGCTCTCCTGCCGTGAGCAGGGGCATCTTCAACTACAGATCCAATTGCTCAGTAACTTCAGCATTAGTGCTTTTTCATTTATAAACGAAGATCTGATGCGTTCAAATCTGTTTCCCAAGGTTTTTTTGGTTCATAAACCAGCAAGATTTAGGTTTTTGAAGGATAAAAGGGACTGAAAGCTTCTTGCCTCCTTCCTTTCCTGCCAGGATGATCATGAACAGGCTGCCCATGGGGGGTTCCGGAGTCTCCTTCTCTGGAGATGTTTGAAATCCACCTGGATGTGTTCCTGTGGGACTTGATCTAGATGATCCTGCTGTGGTGGGGGGATTGGACTGGATGATCTTTCGAGGTCCCTTCCAATCCCTAATGGTTCTATGATGACCCTGTGCTTGTATCCCAGACTAAGCTAGAACAGAGTCCATTTCACTAGGAAGTGATGTCTCCTGAGATTTCAGCTGGTCTGCTCATGACTGGAGTCCTTCTCTTTGGGATAAGAAACCTTTATCTTAACACTGTAAGGAAGAAGAACTTCTACAAGGAGAATTGTTTTGATACTAAATGACTTCAGGGGTTTTCTGTGGTGGAAGGGTTGGACTAGATGATCTTTCAGAGTCCCTTCCAACCCCTGATGTTCTGTGATTCTGTGATTAACTGATGCTGAGCCCTGACAGACAGGAAAAACTATCCAAGGGAACTACTGGGACTCCCCTCATCCTTTCCCTTATAACTGGCAGCCAGAAGCAGACTTATTTAGACACCTACCTCTGAAGGAGCTCAACCGTGCTCTGGAAGCCCTTGTTCATCTCCAGGGAGGAAAATAAAGTGGCTAATTCACAGGTCATGATCTCCATCACAGTGTGTTTAGCGCTGACAGGAATAGCCCACGACACAGCGTTGTCACTAATTGCAGTTGAATTGATCTACAAGATGGATTCAGGGCTGAGGCAAAAACGTTGGCACCAAAAACCTCTACAAAGTTCTTGTCTCTGCCACAAATGGTCTCTGTGAAGGATCTGGAGGTACCTGGAGGATGAGTTTTCCTAGGAGCTCAGGGTTTAACATGCAGAATGGAACTGGTATCAGGTCCTTCCACCTGCTGCACATCAGGAGATGGGATGATGTTATTTCCTCCCGGTCCTGTCTGACATGGACTCATTAATCTGCACGGACACGGATTGCTCAGCTCCGTGCAATCTCAGCAGAGGCACGGGAATCTTATCAGGGATAATTACCCTAAGGGAGGCTGGGCATGTTCTGTCACTGAGACAAACAAATAATCCCAGGTGAGGACATTCCCCCGTGCAGAACACACCTGTGGTCTCTGTCGTGTGTTTGCAGGTTCACCGCCGTTTCTCCCAGATGTCTGTCGGTGTGGAGTGGGTTGCGGGACGGCGTCTCTACTCCTGTGACGCGCAGTGCCCCCAGCCTCTCGCCACCAGCTGCAATGAGCCGTGCGTTGTGTCCTGTGGCGCCTCCAGAGTCATTATATACCCCCCTCCTGTCGTTGTGACGTTCCCGGGGCCGATCCTCAGCACGTGTCCACAGGAGACAGTAGTGGGAAGCTCTCCAGTCCAGGAGGAACGTGCATCAGCTCCACTGACATCTTTCAGAGCAGAAGTCCTCTACTCAGAGCCACCTGCAGAGAGATTCATTCCCAAACGTGTCCCCCAGTGTGCACCACGGTGCTCCTACGTGTTCGCTTCCCGCTGGATGCATCCCTGCACGAGACCCAGCTACAGCTGCTGCCGACCTCCTGAGAACGAGAAGGAAGAAGAACATCTTCCAGAGGAGGAGAAGCCAGAAACTGAAAACACAGATACAGCAACAGAGGACAAAGAGATCTCTGAAGCATAAGACAGTGACACCAACCCTGATGACCAACTCCAGAAGCCTTGTAGAGTCCTACGAGCTCTCTTAAGCAGACTTAGCTGTGTCTCCGTGAAATTATTATGCTTTACTTTATGTTTGTAGCCTTTTTTCTTCAGGTACCTTGTCAGGCAGGTGGTTGGGGTAACCAAATGCCCTCCTTCGTGTCAACCTGACCCTCAAAACACACAGGACCTTGTTCTTGGGAACGAGCTGTTCCTTCTCCACCGCTTTCCAGAAGAACGAAGGCAGCAGCTGTTTGAAGGACACCACAAATGTGGTCAACTGGGACATGACCAACCCTTCCCCTGCTGGTCCTAGTGAGACCGGTCTTAGCGTGTAGGGGAATTAGTCACCAGGAGACTCACTTTCGCTTTCGGTGAATACACGCTCTCACACACACACGTCATGCTTCTGGCTGCAAGTTCCACTGCAGGAGAGACGAGTGGAGGTCGATCACCCGGCCCTCGCTTCACGCTGGACTTTACTTCAGAAACAAAAGCATCAGATGAAACATACAGAGACTTTAATGCAGTAAATGAGTGTCGGCGTCCGCGCCGGAACTGTGCCCTGGTGTTTACTCTGGCAGCCCTGTTCTGTCCCTTCCCTTCCCATTAAATCATTCTGCACCATCATCACGGCGGTGTTCTTTTCTTTCTCTTCCAGTCTTGATTTCCAGGTGCCTGCTGGGGAAATTGACAGGTCAGACATCAAAACCAGACCTGTCAGTCCAAGAAGGGAGAAAGTCATCCGCTCCCTGTAATGCTCCTCAGCTCTGCCTTTGTGTAGGACTCTTTCATTTTCACTTTCATCTCACATGGTTCCTCACCCTGTCGAGCACAAGTTGGGGTTTTGAGAGCCCTTGAAGCATCAGCTGAGCGACGATAAATTGTTGAAAAGGAAACCTGAGAAATTTTCCTTTTGGTTTAGTTTGGTTCAGGAAAACCCACCAGCTACTCCCAGCTCACCAGCCCTACCCACAAACTCTAAGCTTCTGGATTTCCCCGAAGGGTTTCCACATGGTCCCTTTAGGTCCCAAGAAGGATGTCACTGCAGTTATAATCATAGAATCATTCAGGTTGGAAAAGACTCTTTGGGACCATTGAGTGCAACCATTAAACCTAGACTACATTAACCCTAACTACACCGACTGAATTAGCCCTAAACCCCTGAACGACAAGGTTTGTCCCTAAACCATATCCCCCAACACCACATCCAGATGACCTTTGATTGTCTGCCACCTCTGTGAGTCTTCGTGAGCTAGAAGCCCAGTTTAACAGAAGAGGAATGAAATGCCTGGGTAAACTTGTTCCTAAACCCAGAGCTGGCTTAACTCTGCCTCCCCCTTGCTCACCTGGTGTTTAATGATCTCCCCTCCCCTCTGGAAGCCCATGAACATGAGGGTGTTGCACCTTATTCTGCGAGCAGCCCGTGCAGCTGCATCCAGAGGAGGTTGTTTTCCCAGAGAAGCCTTCAAAGAGGAAAGGGGTGGCAGAGGGCTTTTTTGGCCACGTCGGAACACCACAAGAAGACATGCTAAGCAGCCTGGGCTCCTGCCAGTCTCCCCATCCACCCTGCCCTGTCTCCCTGGGAAGCTTCCAGCCTCCGAGATAGTTTGTCCATCCATCTGCTGCCAGCCCCTGGGCTTTCACCTTCACTGTGATCTGCTCAGCCAACCCACCTGGACACCTGCCTGCAAGATAAGCAGCCCGTCCCTGCTTCCTGCCCCATGGAAACCTCCCTCTTCCAAAGAGGAGCCCCTCAGATACTCGGTGGAAATGCATTTTGCTTGTTCATGCAAGTCTTCCTGTTTATCTCTCAGCCATGAGCATGTGCCCTACTTTATTGATCCAATTACTGTATCTGGAAGAGGAGCCTGTGAACCATGTCTCCGTGTCACACCCTAGATAGGCTGGGAGGAAGGTCACAGATAGGAGATTTGTTTGTTCATCGCCTGGATCACGCCAAAGGGTGTGTGATCGGCTGGGTGGAGCCCTCACAGGAACCTCCACTCCAAAAGACCTTGTCTTGGCTCGTTGTCTACATCCCATCCAGTCCAGCAGTTCCAGGAGCTTAACAACATTCCAGCTGCACACAGGGAAGTGATTTTCAGCTGCTGAGGACGACTTGAAAGTTAAAAAAACAAACAAAAATGAAACTAAAATATCTGAAAATCATAGAATCATAGAATCATCAGGGATTGGAAGGGACCTCTGAAGATCATCCAGTCCAACCCCCCTGCCACAGCAGGATCACCCAGACCAAGTCACACAGGAACATGGCCTGGTTGGTTTTAAACATCTCCAGAGACAGAGACTCCACAACCCCCCTGGGCAGCCCCTTCCAGTGCTCTGTCACCCTCACCGTGAAAAAGTTCCTTCTCATATTGATGTGGAACCTCATAAGTTCGAGTTTACAACCATTTCATTCTGAGTATGAAGCAACTTGTGTGAGAACACCCCTGGAGGTGTTTAGAGATCATTTAGATGTGGAGTTGGGGGACGTGGTTTAGGGGTGAACTTTGTAGAGTAGGGTTAATGGTTGGGCTCAGTGATCCCAAGGGTGTCTTCCAACCCAAATGGTTCTATGAGACAGTCTGGCTTCCAAGAGTCTTCCTAAGGCTTTTTAGAGAAGAGCCCCTAATCTTTCAGCCCAAAAACTTAGAGCTTGATCCCCTTCAGAGAAATTTCTGTATGAGAGCCACTTCTGTGTTTGAGGCTGCACCTTGAGTAGTGGGGCCAGGTCTGGGCACCTCAGTCTAAGGGAGACATCGAGGGGCTGGAGTGAGGGCAGAGGAGGGCAACGAAGCTGGGGAAGGGCCTGGAGAATCAATCTGATGGGGAGAGATGGAGAGAGTTGGGGCTGTTTAGTTTGAGGAAGAGGAGGCTGAGGGGAGACCTCAACGTTCTCCACAACTATCTGAAAGGACACTGTAGAGATGTTGGTGCTGGGCTCCTCTCACAGGTCATTAGTGGCAGAACCAGAGGGAAGGGCTTCCAGCTCCAACAGGGGAGGTTTAGACCAGACATCAGGAAAATATTCTTCATGGAAACAGTGATCAGGCCCTGGACTGGGCTGCTCAGGGTGGTGGTTGAGTCCCTGTCCCTGGATGAGTTTAAAAGATGCTTAGATGTGCTGTTGGGGGATCTGGTTTAGGGTTGATCTTGTAGAGTAGGATTGATGGCTGGACTGGATGATCCCGGGGGTCTTTTCCATCCAACCTGAATGATTCTGTGATTCTGTGAGATCCAGACCTGCACCACGGTGCTCTGCTATCCATCAGTTGGGTCCGTTCGTTGTGTGTTGACACACAGGATCCTGAATAGTCTCTTCCTAAGCCACATCTCAAGATATTTCAATTAACAGCCTACAAAAAACACCCCAATATTTCTGCATATTTCTACCAGTGATGGTTTCTCTTGATGGTCCTCCTTCACCTGCTGAATAACCTCCCACAAGCACTTCTCACCCCTTTGTTTCATGCCCCTTTCTTCACTGCCTTGCATGTGGGAGCCCAGCTGCTCCTCTCCCTCCCCTGTTGCTTCTGACATCATGACAGCCGCCGCGTTTCATTGTTGTGATAACATCCCACATCATCCTCTCGCTCCTTCTTGCAAATCTTCTGTCTCTTCACACCCGCACGGCACAGACAATTATCACCTTAGCACGGGATAACTGGTGGCCAGAAGTCACCCAACCTGTCTAAGGACACTCTATGCAGAAGGGTGGATCTAAGGCTCAGACACACCTAGTTATTATTGGGCTTATTGCCTACAAGGTGTCATTATCATTCCAACATTGCACACCAGCAAACTTGCCGTGAGACCAGGGACACCCGGGTACGGGACCAGCACTGGAGAACGGGTCGAATGAATCCTACAGGGGATGCCCAGCAAAGGTGCTGCTGCAGGGCTGCTCTTACTGTTTAGATGGCTTTTCAAGCTGTGGCTTGAGTTGCTGGGAGCAAGGTAGGGGTGCTCTGGCCTTTGTGGCACCAAGCAAGTCCCCCATGCGGTGCTAGAGACTGGAGATCAGTGGCTGGAGAGCAGCCTGGCAGAGAGCGACCTGGTGGTGCTGTTGACAACCAGCTTGAGCAGGAGCCAGCAGGGTGCCCAGGTGGCCCAGAAGGCAAATGACATTGTGGCTTGGATCAGCAAGGGCTGGGGATGGTATTGTGTCCCTGTCCTGGGCACTGGGGAGGTCTCCCCTCGTGTTCTAGGGGCAGTGCTGGGCCCCTCACTTCAAGAAAGGGATGGAGGGGATGGAGTGGGTCCAGAGGAGCAACGTGGCTGGGGATGAGTCTAGAGGGAAACTCTCTCTGATGAGGACAGGCTGAGGGAGTTGGGGGGGGAGTTCAGCCTCTCTCCAACTCCCTGAAGGGAGGTTGTAGTCTGGTGGGGGTCAAGACCTTCTCCCAGGCAACCAGTGCCAGGATGAGAGGGCAGTGCCGGAGGCTGCCGGGAGAGGGTTAGGCTGGATGTTAGGAAGCCCCTCCTCATGGAAAGGGGGCTCAGAGCCTGGACTGGACTGCCCAGGGCAGTGGGGGAGTCCCCATCCCTGGGGGTGTTGAAGGGCAGCCTGGCTGTGGCCCCGAGTGCCCTGGTCTGGCCACTGGGGTGATGTTAGGTCATGGTCTGGGCTGGTTGAGCTCAGAGGGCTGCTCCAGCCTCAGTTATTCTGGGATTCTGTGACTACGGGCTGTGCAGATACTTGCAACAGAGAGGACCTGGCACCACAATTTGGTGGTCTCCTCTCAACAGCTGGATTCTCCTCCCCCTATCAGAAGAGCCTTCTCTCTTTTTGAGCTATAAATTTATGGAACAGGCTTCTCTGCCACCAGATCCGCCCTCTAAGAGCCTTAAAGGAACTGAAAACCAGCTGCCAGTCTTTCTTGCTGAGATTAGCAGGCTTAATGAAGTAATGAGCCACAATCAGGATTTAATTAATAGCTTCAGAATTAATAGATTATTGAACTGGATATTAGCACCACACCTCCATGAGTCATGAGGTGATACAGGATACGAATCCGCTCCGGCAGCATCAGCAGATGCCGTGAGCGCTAACAAAATACCAGAAATGGATTATTTGCAAGGGTGGAACTGCCAAGGCTCTCAGCAGCCTGCAACCTCAGTTCGTGAGCACCCACCTTCCTACGAAGCAGGTCCGTACACATCTCGACTGCATTTGCATTTTAAGAGGGCCCAGCCAGCTCCACACCCCTTTTCCGCGGGATAAAGGCACTGTCGCGGGCTGTGTGCACCGCTACCGCTCGGTGAGGACGTGTTGCTGTGTCCTTCTCACCTCTGTAAGCATCTTGGTTCTTTCTGAGGTCCTTCACCTCTTTGCAGCAACTCAGACACAGAGGAAGATACAAGCTGCCGCCTCTACCGCCGCCTCCTTAGAACCTGGGTCTTTTGGGGTGGGGTGAGGTAGGGTTGGGCTGGGTTATGGGGCAACCCAACAGCCTTATCAATGCTGCTCTATCAGCTCTTCCCACACCTGGGGACTGTGGATGACCCAAGAGCCCTCAGAGTCCTACAGCCCTGTTGCTGGCCAGGCAAGGTGACCTGGAAAACATGCTTGGGTGATGGGGACGTTGTGTGCAGCCTGAGAGGTGCTCGTTGGTCAGCTTCTGTACCGGGCTAAATTATACCCAGGCATGCGAGCCAAGGCTGCAGCTTGGGCTGCAATTTCACACCCCCCCAGGTCTTACTGAGGAGAGCAGCACTCGTGCATTACAGAGCATTAGTTCTGCTTTGTTCTTAAGATGAAAGACGCTCCGGGAGACTGCCGTGGTGTAGTCACCCCTGAGCTCCCAGCAGATCCCATTTAGTGGTGGGGAAGGGTTCTTCAGCTGCAGAGCTCTTTGTGTACGCAACGAGCTGATCAGCACCTTCTGTCGCACTGCAGCTGGAAAAGGTGGCCAAACCCACCCAATGGAGAGGACTCTGCACGGCCATGCAGTGGTTACGGCTGAAACGGGGTGCTCAGGCCGGGTAGGCTGAGGTCACGGGTCATCAGCGTCCTCTGGGATCAGGACAGATTTTGCTGGAAGGACAGTATGGATTCATAGAATCATCATGGCTGGAAAGGACCTCCAGGGTCATCAAGTCCAGTAAATGAGGAGTGTGGAAAAGGGAAGAGAAAAGAAAGTCATTTTAGTGCCAGTGGGAGCTGGAGCCCTCAGTGGTGGCTGGATATAGGGTCTCTGTATCAGTGGGGATTCTCTGATGCCCTGGGACCTCAAAGGGTGGTGGTTCAAAGGGATGGTAGAACCACTCAGTTGATCAGTTTGTATGACCTGTGTTTATATGGAACAGAGGAGGTTCCATATAAATATCAGAAGGGACTTCCCAGTGAGGGTGACAGAGCACTGGAATAGGCTGCCCAGGGAGGTTGTGGAGTCTCCTTCTCTGGAGATGTTCAAGTCCTGCCTGGATGTGTTCCTGGGTGACTTGGTCTAGACGATCCTGTTCTGACAGGGGGATTGGACTGGATGACCTTTCAAGGTCCCTTCCCATCCCTAACAATTCTATGATTCTATGAAGTACAGGTATTTATGGAAAGGTGGATTCATGGATGGATGGATCTCCAGGTTCTGCTGGCTGTAACTCAGGCGCTCAGGTAGATATTTTCAGACACCCAAGGCTGTCTCAATCTGGAGCTGAATCTAACCCAGGTGGACTCCTTTCTCCAGCAGCAACCACAGAGTTACACAACCAAGCCCAACTTTCAAGCACAATGACTCGTTTGTCTTTGCTGAGTTACTGACAGGACAATCAGGCAGTGGGGTCAGGTGCTAAGAAATAGTTACTGGGGAAGGTTGTCATGAACATAAGCTGAAGCCTGAGAAAGTGAAGGCAGATGGGTTTGTTAGTTTAAGGAGAAATGAAGGTCCTTTGATGTTGGGAACCAGCAAAACTCACTAATTTTTCCGGAAAAGGGAAAATTCCAGCGTCTAGCCCTTTGGTTCCCTGTTTCACCTTCAGCCTTTCACAGAATCACACAACATCAGGGATTCCTGTGCCACTCGGTCTGGGTGATCCTGCTGTGGTGGGGGGGTTGGACTGGATGATCTTTCAAGGTCCCCTCTGATCCCTAATGAGTCTATGATTGGAAGGCACCCCGAGAGACCATCAAGTCCAATCCCCCCACCACAGCAGGATCACCCAGGAACCAAGTAGCACAGGAACACACCCAGGTGGGTTTGAAATGTCTCCAGAGAAGGAGACTCCAATGAAAACAGACTTAGTAACATTGACCCTCCAGTCTGAGGGGTTTTGGAAATAGGTTTCCAGTGTCAGCTGGGAGCCCACACAGGAAACTGATGTCAAAAGGTGGGTGTCCAAGATCCAAACCAGCCTTGAGTCTGCACTCGTGGACAGGATTCCCTTAGTTTAGCTCATTTGTTTTGCTCTGTGGTGGTGTTTGCTCCTCTCTTGGCACAGAATCATCAGAGACTGGAAGGGACCTCGGAAGATCGTCTGGTCCAAGCCCCATTAGCCTGGAACGGTTATGGGTGAGAGCCCCAGGAAAGGGAAGGTTAAGGACAATGTTTTCCCACAACCTGTGATAATGATAGAGGTGATTTCCTCTCCGACAAGGGAGCTTTTGGGCCAATTTGGAAAATGACAGCCTGGCGCAGATGAGAGCAGCAGCGGTGGTGGCACCAGCTTCCTCCCTCAGATTTGATCTCACTATGCAAAGCAGCTGTGCAAGGATCAAAGCACCGTACTGGGCTCTCTAGAACCAGGCAATCAGTAAGGACCACGGCAGCAAACAACAACAGCCTGCTGGAACAAACAAGATGAGGAACCTTCCTGATGATGCTTCACAATCACTTTACGTGGGGTGACTGAAGGTGCAGTCGTGAGGGCTGAGTCTGGGATCCCTCGGCCGGGTCAGGCTGCTGGTTGTGTGAGGTTGCTCCTCTCCTTGTGAACCAACAGAACTCTAGAGAGGGAAACACAAGATCCCTGATGTGTTTATTGTTTTCTTTGTGTTTTAGGAATATTTCACTTCCACCTGGATCTCCATTTCTCTGTCTTTGAAGGAATTCTTTGGTGTGGATCAGCAGATCACAGAATCACAGGATGTTGGGGATTGGAAGGGACCTCAAAACATCATCCAGTCCAATCCCCTACCACAGCAGGATCTCCCAAATCCAGTTGCACAAAAACAGTCCAGAGGAGTTCTAAACATCTCCAGAGAAGGAGACTCCACAGCCCCCCTGGGCAGCCCCTACCAGGGCTCTGGCACCCTCCCTGGGAACAAGGTCCTTCTCACATGGATGTGGAAACTCCTCTGCTCCAGCTCACACCTGCTACCCCCTGTCCTGTCACTGGGTGCTCCTGAGCAGAGCCTGGCTCCATCCTCCTCACACCCACCCTTCACATATTGATCAACACCCATGGGGTCACCCCTCAGTCTCCTTTTTCCCAGCTCCAGAGCCCCAGCTCCCTCAGCCTCTCCTCAGCAGGGAGATGCTCCCCTCTCTCCATCACCCCTGTGGCTCTGCACTGGCCTCTCTCCAGCAGCCCTGTGTCCTTCTGGAACAGAATGTCCCAGAACTGGACATGAGATTCCACATGAGGTCTCCCCAGGGCAGAGGGGGAAGATAACCTCTCTTGATCTGCTAACCAACCCCCTTCTGATCCACTCCAGGATGCTGTTGGTCTTCTTGGCCACCAGGGCCCATTGCTGGCCATCAGGACCCCCAGGTCCCTTCCTCCTACTTTCACCTGGATATCTGTTTCTTTCTTTGAAGGAATTCTTTGTTGTGAGTGAGTAGATGTTCAGGTGCTGAGAAAAGGAGTGATGGACTGTTTTGCACTTTATATTTTGGAAACAGGTATCTGAAGAGCACGAGGCCAACTGCAGTGTGAACTGGAAGGACTACTTCAGCTCTCATGGCTTCCTACCTTATGCAGGTCACAGAACGTTAGGGACTGGAAGGGACCTCAAAAAGTCTTCCAGTCCAATCCCCCTGTCACAGCAGGATCATGACTTACCCTCATGTAAATGTCCACCACGGTGAAGCCATCGTGACTTCCTTCAGCGTGAGCAAAGGAAGGAGCTGTGTTTTCAACAAGTTTTTCCTACACATTGGAAAAAACCCTCCGAAAAAATGAGGTTCTTACTGAGTTTTAGAAAATATTTGCTCTGCTATTGCTTCAGTTGTCAATCACTGATAATTGTTGGTTGCTTCTCATTCCCAGGAGTTAGGTGAGTCACGTCATTGTGTGCAGCGTCGTTACTGGCTCTGCGCGTTCCTCTGGTCTTCAGGCTGATTTCACGGGCATTAAATGTAAATAAAACCATTTGGTTTGGTCTCGGGCTTGTTTTGGTTTTCTATGCTTTAGTTTTAATAACTTCTGGCAGGAACTTGGCCAAGAGGGATTTTGTCTGGGTGCCAATGTGAGTGACAGTACCGGCGCGTGTCAGGCCGTGTGAGCTTCCTCTGGCTGAGGTCAACGACCTGAACCTCAAGTGAGGTTTCCCCTTAGTCCCGCAGTCCCACGGTTAATCCATATTGCTCCTCTCCTCACACTGGTCTCCAACAAGCACAGGCAGAAAGGGGAGGTCAGTTCCCTCACAGTTATCAGCATTTTTTGTGTGAAGGCACCTTTGAAGTAAAAAACTGATGATAAAACATAAAAACTTTGAATCATTGAATCGTGAAGGTTGGAAGAGGCCTCCAAGTTCAGCCAGTCCAACCATCACCCCAACCCTACCAAGGGCAATAAACCCTGTCCCCCAGGGCCACATCGACTCAGCGTTTGAACCCCTTCAGGGACGGTGACTACCCCCTCCCTGGGGAGCCTGTTCCAACCCCCGAGCTCTCTGTTAGGGGAGTGATTTCTCCTGGTAACCTAATCACAGAACATCAGGGACTGGAAGGAACCTTGAGAGATCCTCTAGTCCAATCCCCCTGCCAGAGCAGGATCTTTCTCCTCTGGAACAATTTAAGGCCATTTCCTCTTGTCACAGAATCACAAAACATGAGGGATTGGAAGGGACCTTGAAAAATCTTCTGGCCCAATCCCTCCACCATAGCAGGATTACCTAGATCAGGTCCTGTTGGTGGTGACTGTGGAGAGGAAACCAGTGTCTTTCCTTATCTGACTTCCTAGCTGTGTTGTGCTTCATCCCATTGCTCTCAATGTCTACAAATGTTTGAGGGGTGGGTGTCAGGACGATGGCACTGGGCTGTTCTCGGTGTCATGTAGTGATAGGACAAGGGGCAATGGTTGTAAGCCGGAACATAGGAGGTTCCACATCAACCTGAGAAGGAACTTCTTCACGGTGAGGGTGCCAGAGCACTGGAACATGCTGCCCAGGGTGTTTGTGGAGTCTCCTTCACTGGAGATGTTCAAGGCCGGCCTGGAGGAGTTCCTGTGCGACTTGGTCTAGGTGATCCTGCTGTGTCAGGGGGATTGGACTGGCTGATCTTTTGAGGTCCCTTCCAATCCTTAATGATTCTGTGATTTCCTTCCTTTACAGAGGGAAAATCCACAAGGCCTCCGGTTATTATCACCTGACAAAAGCTAACCTGGAATCCTGTGCTTACTGGGAGCCTGTAGCTTATCCATCCCTCCGCCACCACCGCAAGAACTAGCAGCTCTTCAAGAGGAACCCCAATTTACTGTCAGAGTTTTCCGTGAAAAGACGAGGTGGGCGAAGCGAGCGCACGGCGCTGTGTGGGATCGCAAATTATCTAATGATCATAAGCTGTTGCCAAAACAGTTGCAACAAAGGAAGGCACCACCAGGGGAAAACATTCTGTTTCACAAGATGCAGAGGATGGTTGCCTAAGAGGTGTCTCCCAATTTTAATTCTCTATAGCAGCATATAAAAGTGCTCGTAACGCAGGGCTCTGTAGCTGCCTCTGCTGACTTACTCTTCTTGGTGACTGGGTAAGTCTGATTTAACTGAATCAGGTCATAATTATAGACGTGGATTTACAGGTTGCATTGAGATGGAGGTTATGCATCCCAACCCTATTTTACTGTAGGACCTTATCCTGCACCACTTGATCTAGGTGGTCCTGCTGTGGTGGGGGGGATTGGACTAGATGATCTTTTGAGATCCCTTCCAATCACAATGTTCTGTGATTCTCCAGAAAAGTTTGACTTGGAAATTGTAACTTGTGCAGAGAGTGGGTAGAGGTGTCGCCACGTGTTGGGGTAAAAATGAGTGAGACTTTCAAAACCATTGATGGTAGCAGTTCCCAGGAAGTGAGCGTGGAGTTAGGATGCTCCAGAACCATTATTGGGATAAGACTGGTTCTCAGACAAAGTGACAGCAAAGACAACGATGGGAGTAGAAGATGGAGAGACGCTCTTTCCAGGACTCATTTTGTGACTAGTCCATGGGACTCGCAGAGCTAGAGAGGAGTGGGAACATACTTAGAAGCCTCTACCTGGTATTTCATCTCACTTTATTGCTGAGGTCTGCAAGGCATGAGTCTAGTTTAGAGTCTCGGTGCCCTGGCAGGGGGATTGGACTAGATGATCTTTCGAGGTCCCTTCCTATCCCTGATGTTCTGGGATTCTGTGAGCAGCATGGATTGTGCCTCAGAAATGGTGTTAATTTTTATGGTTTTGTTTTATGTTTGATCACAAACTCTCAAGTTTAATGTAGGTGACTCAAACACACGTATCTGCACCTGTTCATCGGCACAACCCATGGCACTGCAACACAGTTCATCCTTATCTCTCAGAATCACAGCTTAGTAGGGGTTGGAAGGGACCTCTGACGATCACCTAGTCCAGCCTCAGACTCCTCTGGCTGTAACTTTACCAGGTTAGAGCGCACTCTACTTTTCAGGTTGACTTGCCTTCTGGAAAGATGTCCTCCTATGGACAGTTGCTTAGCGCCCGCTGTGCTTCGCCATGTGAAGTGACATGCCCGCAACCATACGTCAACTGCTGCAATGAACCATGTATCACCTCATGTGGAGATTCCAGAGCGATCGTCTACGCACCACCCGTCGTGGTGACTTTCCCAGGACCCATTATCAGCTCGTGCCCTCAGGAAAGTTTTGTGGGAACCGCCATGCCTGAAATTGGAGGTGGAGGAATGGGCTCTGGAGGTGGAGGAATGGGCTCTGGAGGTGGAGGAATGGGCTCTGGCGGTGGAGGAATGGGCTCTGGAGGTGGTGGAATGGGCTCTGGAGGCGGAGGAATGGGCTCTGGAGGTGGTGGAATGGGCTCCGGAGGTGGAGGAATGGGCTCCGGAGGTGGAGGAATGGGCTCCGGTGGTTCCTGTGGCGGAGGCAGCTCTTACGGGATGGGCTGCCATGGTTATGGTGGCATGGGAGGGGGCTCATACGGTGGGGAGAGCTCGTGTGGGGGCGGGCTGTCCCGTTTAAGCAGCATTTACCGCAACTCGTTTTACTCGGGGTACGGCAGGAACTACTTCCCCTACTTTTCCAGAGGGTACTATAGGTATCGCTACGGAAACTACGGGCCATTTTAAACCGTTAAGAAAGGGTGATGACTGAGGAAACCATAAGACACAAAGCAAAGCAGTAGACATGTAGACCTGGAAACCAGACTTTGCCAAGCAGCCTCTGCTCCAGCCAAGGTCAACAGGAGCTGGGGTTGCTTGGCGTGTCCTCGCGCTTTATCTAAGGCTTAGGATCCCCATGTTGCTTCACTTTGTCGTTCGTTCGTTCACATTGTGTTTTGATCTTTCTGAACCTGAAGACGGTAAAAGCAAGTAGTGGGACTTGACTGTGCAAGTGTCCAGCTGGAAGAAGAATGGTCCTGCCGAGCTCTGCGCTGGCTCCTCTGAATGGCTGATTGATTGTAGTCCCTGTTGTAATGGAAATGACGTTCTTTGTCCCTGCATTGCCTTGTTCTGCAAGAATGTGCCCCACTTTTTGTTTGTATTAAAACCCTGCTGCATCACAGAACCATCTTCTGGCCTTTCCTTTCACTGCAGCTTCACAGTTACAAACCAGTCTCAAAGGGCTTTGAGCACCAATTCCTCTGCATTAACTCAGGACTTCCCTACAGACCTTTTGTCAGCAAAGCTCTGGGAGTCCTTTTGCCTTAAGACTTGAGTAAATACCAAAGAAAATTGCCATCTCAGCTGAATTTATGGTTGAACTAGATGATCTTACAGACCTTTTCCAAGCTAAACGATTCTATGCTTCTACGACGACCATCAGAGAAGAATCAGCTCCTCTATACGGCCGACATAATAGGTCAGAAGTTCATCAGTGAGGTCTTTTTCCCCCTTTCTCGTAGATGCCACACATCCATACTGATGACTTGCACAGACTGACAAATAAATCAGAACCAAAGAATTTTGTTTGTTGTTATGGCCTCTGGAGATGGTCTGGTACAGCTCCCACTCCAAACCAAGGTAGCTTTGGGGTTGGGTCAGTTACCAATGGAGCGAGTGCAGAGGAGGGCAGTGGAGCTGCGGAAGGACCTGGAGAATCAATCTGATGAGGAGAGATGGAGAGAGTTGGGGCTGGTTAGTTTGAGGAAGAGGAGGCTGAGGGGAGACCTCAATGTTCTCCATAACTATCTGAAAGGACACTGCAGAGATGTTGGTGCTGGGCTCCTCTCACAGGTCATTAGTGGCAGAACCAGAGGGAAGGACTTCAAGCTCCAACAGGGGAGGTTTAGACCAGACATCAGGAAAATATTCTTCATGGAAACAGTGATCAGGCCCTGGACTGGGCTGCCCAGGGTGGTGGTTGAGTCCCTGTCCCTGGATGAGTTTAAAAGATGCTTAGATGTGCTGTTGGGGGACCTTGTTTAGGGGTGAACTTGTGGAGCAGGGTTGATGGTTGGACTGGATGAACCCCAGGGTCTTTTCCAACCTCAATGATTCAATGATTACTAGTCACTGCTTTACTATCCCTAAGGAAATTGTTTTAACCCTCAGCAGGGCTCTGAGTGACATCGTGAGCCCATCAGAAGGCAAAGCTGTGCTTTGATTTATCTAGTTGTCATGATAGAATAGTTTCTCTTGTGGGGAGTCAAGGCCAAGAGGAACAAGAAGCTGTTTGTATTGTGCTGAGAGTCAGACCACGAGTCTTCCACCCCAGGATCAATACTGTTCTTTAGGACCCACTCTGACTTGTGCTGCTGTTAGTGACAGGAGAGGGCTCGTGCGTGGGCTGAGCAAGGGCTGCTGTGCCAAACGTAACCCTCGTTTCCTTCCTGTGATTGTCTTAATCCTTGTGGTTTGTTAAATTAATTGAAGCATTTATGCAGCCAACGGTCTGAGCTTGTTAAGGATCACTGTGGGATCCCTCAGGCAACAGCGACATGGAAGCCCTTGTGCTGTCTTGGAATGAAGGATCGCAAACGCCTCGTGCTCAGCCGCTGCCAGAGCTGCCTGACAAACAGACCTTCCCACCAAAAGGTCGCCTCTTGGTTTTAACGCAGTAGGTTTTGCCTCACGGATCCCTGTTACCCAGATCTCTAAGACAATCATAGCGTTCATAGGGTTGGAAGGGACCTCCAGAGGTCATCTAGCCCAACCCCTCTGCAAGAAGTAGGGCCATCACTCACCAGACCAGATTAACTGGAGGTAGACCAAAAGGCTTTTGGTGAAATAGGGTTTTCAGTCAGAAAATCCTCAGAAGAGCATTCGAGCAGCAGGGGGATTGGACTAGATGATCTTTCAAGGTCCCTTCCAATCCCTAATGATTCTATGATACTGTGGGCTCACACGAGCTATGTGCTTCTCCATGATGCTATGGCTTCCAAAACAGCGCTTGCATTACATCACCCAGCAGTAATGGAACCTCTTTATGTGAAGCTTATTGAGCAAAGTTCTGCGAGATGGATCATAACCCAAAGACTTAAAGTGTTTTAAACTGTTAAAGTGTTATCATGAATGTCATAGAATCATAGAATGGTTATGGATTGGAAGGGACCTCGAAAGATCATCTAGTCCAA